>JANAVB010033485.1:0-61740 GCA_029216955.1 Iris pallida
GTTAATTCGTCTCTTTTATTATCAAGCCTACTTGTGCAAGTTGAAAACATGCAATTTATTATGTGAAGGCTAAGATGAGGCGAGTTCACCGAAACTACCCTACCTGAGCGAGGAGTCACCTCGACCGAGCGGGCCTTTGAGTCACAGTTGCAAGCCTAAGTCTGAAGGCTGTCGGCGTTCTGATTCCTCCGATTGACTGAGCGGGACGGGGCACTACATACACCACTCAGAAAAAGTTTTGTCCTCGAAACTAACTGAGTACACTTATCGACTTATAACTTGATTCAACATCCTACATTTTTCGCACACATTTCTCCTATGCGTTCCATCAATACGAGCCACGCTCGTACTACCATCAATCTTTTCTTTGAAACACTATTTCAAAATCCTCGACACTTTGCCATTTCTCTAGTCTCACTTGATTCAACGTATCACTTAGTTGGATCGTGCACATATTCCAAGCGTCCCCAAAATATATGTATTTCAGCCAAGCCTCGTGATAGCGAATTTTGCCATTACCACTCGAGTCGGATCGTACACATATTCAAGCGTCCCTGATATACATGCATGTCAGCCGAGGCTCACGAGTGGTATTTTTATATTCCTGAATCATTCCATTCATCAATACCAATATCCCAAACAATCAATCCTAAAGATCACTCGCACCGATGCTAACTCTTGCAACATGGATGTCTAGCCTAACCGCTAGGCCATTTTTTTTCTAGGCTAAAGTCAATCCGTCTGTATTGGAATCATAGTTCCCAAACAATAATATCAATACTGACCCCATCCTAAGGTCAAACCAAAGTTGATAATACAGGGTTTTCTACCTAAGCTTGCATTACTGTAATTTCTATCATCGAGCATAGATTCCTACTCACATCCAGACATTCATCACATGGGGTCTGAGTCATTCAGCAAAGCCATCATATCGAAAGTTCACTCAACCAAATCTTCGACACATCAATATCGCTCGACCAATAAGCTATTTCGCATAGTCTGTCTTTTCGAACACGTTCGACATAATCCACCTGTCAATCCTTCTCAAGTCAAGCATGCTACGACACGATTCAACGCTAAACCATAACTCATATTTCATACTCCCTAGGTCATTTATCCGAATTCACGTAATCGATCACAAGGTCATCTGACTTAACAATATGCCACGCCCCGATCTCATGCGAGTCCGATTATCTACGGTGGGCATGAAATCACCATGCAACGCTCCCACGGGATAATCATACTCATCGGGACATAACTCTTGTCTTGTGTCTAGACTAATTCATTCTCGATGCATAGATTGTACCTACTCAATCCTTAAGTTTCATTCAATCGTCAATCTCAAGTCCGACTAATCCTCGAATCCATCTTCGCATCAAACCGCAAGTCGAGACAATCCAAATTACCACGTCCTGATTTTCTGAGTTCAATCATTCCCGCGACATGAATCTCCATGTTAGCGCTCACACGGAATGATCGTCCCAAATCCGATGTGACGTATGTGCGAGGCTAGAGTTGCGCTCGAGCAAGACAAGATCATCGACGTTGTGGTTATCAATGCAACCATCAAGACAATTATGTTTTCATCCCAACATCCATTTGAATCAAAATCCTAAGTATAGCATCCATCAGAACGATAACACTTGTACGATCGTCATTCGCTAAGTCAGAGTATTTCCGAGTTATCGCATATCGATCTTTGACATGCCTCAATAGCATTGATGACATGCGTAACTTGACGATCTTCCTTTGCAACAAATTTTGAGTCGTATGACTGATGCTATCGTCCAGCTGGATAATTTCCTCGATATTCAAAATCAATTTCGATCATTATCCCTCGAATCATTTACATCATCAATTTATTCAAACCCAAAATTACGTATTTTCATCCGTCTATCTTAAGTCATCAACTAACGTATTCCCTCAATTCGCATCATTGCTTTGCTAACTTAAATCATCGAGCAATATTCAATCTAATCCTTAGAGTTATTTGCGTAACTTCAGAATTCAACTATTTTATGCACGCTATCTTTCCATCGTGCTAACTTTTTCTACATGATCCACCTATCGATTTCCTTTTTCAAGTCATCCGTTCGCTACACCTTAACTTTTCCTCAATTTGATTTGCCTACTCTATATTTTCCACATTTCATACTTGCACAATCTCAATCCCGTGCTCGTCATTTCTATCTTTTGTTCGAATCAACTTATCAAATCTCAAAACTACAACAACTTAATCAATAATACTCAATCTAAGGCTTTACGTACGTGCGACGCTCGCTGATAGACTCATTGGCACCCCGCATTCTCAATCGATTGACATCCCTGAAGCTATCGCATACACCAATCAGGGATGAAGTCATTCGACAAATCCTCAAACTATCATTCAAATCAAAATTGACTTCTTTAAATTTTTTGTTCGAACCATTCCTCGAAATCCATGCACGATCATCTATATCGCACCGACGTTATCGTCGCTCGATAGCACCCCTATCGATAGTCATCTTACTTTACTCAATCGAGTTCAACTCATTCTTGCTCGATATATTTTCAATCCCACATATGACTTTTCTCTGGTCGACACAACTTTTGGTGTATATGCCCATCCCGACTTAGCCAATCATGATTACGTGAACCATCTTTTTGTTTTTTGTCAAAAACTATTCTCCTACGTTTGGCAAATTATATAGACTTATTGTATGGACATCCCGTGGTACATTTGAATGAGAGCTCACAAACGATATCAACTTGCAAAAGCAACAGACTTAAAGAATTCAATCGATATTCCAAGGACGTAAAGCCGTGCTCTGATACCATTATGTCACGCCCCGCTTCCGTAGGAGCGGTCGCCCTCGCTAAGGCATGATGCTGTCACGCTCCGCTTCCGTAGGAGTGATCGTCCTCGCTAACGCGTGATGCCGTACGAGCTTAGATTGTGCTCGTGCAAGGCGGGTTCCATAACGGTCGATTTTAGCGGCTGCGATGGGGTCGTCGCACAGAAGTCCCGAGTTGAGACATTGAACATGTAGCAAAAGTTTAGAACAAAATACAAGTTATTCAAAAGAAGATCTTTATTGATATTAAAACAAAGGTTATAATGGGGGGGCAAGGCCAAGATTACAATCGCTCAGGTTCACTCTTCTCATATTATAAGTCACTCAGTTCTCTCTCATCTCTCGATACAAGTCTTAAACCAGCGAATAATTCGGAGGGGCGATGTCCATACATTATGTCCTGTATAAGTCCAGCCTTCACGCAGAATGCACGCTTCGAATCGCCAAGGAACTCTGTGCCTCGACGCATCCAAGCGAGCTCTATGCCACGAGCTTCTACCTGGGCCTGCACATAAAAACTATGTGGGTGTCAGTACTCAACTGTACTAGTGGAGTGAGTTCCTCGTCCACCCAAAACCGAGACGTTCATTTACTTTGTGCAGCTTAAATCCCTTTACGATTGTCTTTCTAGTCTTGCCTTAGGATCAATTTTAAGACGGACGTCTTGGCCTATACTTGGTGACGCGATGACAGGATCGTGCCTTACTCTATTCGTGATTTCATATCTTCGAGACAGTGCCTCGCCGAGGAGCAACTTATGCAACTCGACCATGCCAAGACTTTCACTTGCTTTACGTACCTCAAGACCATTCCCGTGCCAATGACGTCAAGGGACGACTCGTACTGGTCGTGCCAATATACTTGAACGTGCCTTACGATCGAGGCCGTGTCTCCCAAGATCAACCAGACTTAACCAACTTGTCTTACGGTCCTTCCAGACTTGACTCAAAACGTCTTACCCAACTTGTGGAACCGGTGTTGAGAACTCAAGTACGACGCCATATCCCGTGCCGAAACACGTATCTTTACGTATAGCCAAATCTTAGGCTCCTGAATCATGGTGTAAACCGTGTACACATACCTTCTTAACACAACTCGTGCCATGCTTACATTTCCTTAGAATCGGCCGACACCGTGCATACGGATTTGTCGTTTAGCACGCCAATTATCTATATAAAATGCCACTGACATAACAAGCCATCGTGGACATAGCTCGGATAGGCGGCGGGTCCTTCGATGCAAGGTAGCCAGCCCCATGGAAAGCCCCCGACTACCCATGCAGTAAAATCATGCACTGCTATAACGTCTTCCTCCAGGTCGACTGGCCCCGGTGCCCCGACGTAATACTAGTCGAGGAAAAAATCCTTGTCGACAAGTTATCCAATGACCATGCAACTATGAGACATCTGGACAAACGTAAATATATGGCCTAATTTGTCGTATAACTGGAACTATACTAAGCATCATGTGCTCTAAACCATACTTTGCATAATATGCATCGGAACTGTGAGACTCCCAAACGAGGGACCGCCTCATACTTTGGAAAACGTATATAGGAACCATGAGACTCCCAAACGAGGGACCGCCTCAACGACAAACGGTCGTATGAACTTACTTTTTTGAAATCGAGGGAACGACTACTGCTTAGCCTTCCAACTTAACTTGCACCAAATGTGCCTAATACTTGCCATAGCCCGTGGCATTTCTATTATCGAAACAACCGTGTTTCGTGCCTTAAACCTAATATATTCCGTACGACACTGTCGTCCAAGTCATACTCTATGTGACGAGCCTTAAGACCGTGGGAACAAATTGCTATATATAGCCGTATAATCGTGGGACCGTGCATGCGCTTAACTCGAATAACCAAGTTCTTTGGGTACCTAAACTTATGCCATAAGCCGTGCGTTACAACTTAACTCGTGGGACGATCAAAGCTATGCCAAGCCTTGGATGATGGGACCGTGTATGCTTTATCAAGCATTTACATGTGCGACGCCTATGACTTAGGCCAAGTTCGTAGCTTTGTGGCAAACTTAAACAAACATCCTTCTTCCAAGCCACGGGACGAAAGGACGAGTGTCATTTTCAAAGCACGCCGCGCACCAACTCTAAGCCGACCGTTGGTCCTTTCCATATTCTAACTCAATTCGACCCGTCGGGATTATTCCCTTAGCTATGTGGATTTATCTTTTATTATCAAGCCTACTTGTGCAAGTTGAAAACATGCGATTTATTATGTGAGGGCTAAGATGAGGTAAGTTCCCCGAAACTACCCCACCTGAGCGAGGAGTCGCCTCGACCTAGCGAGTCTTCGAGCAGCCGTTGCTAGGCTAAGGCCGAACACCGTCGGTATTTTAGTTTTTTCGATTGACTGAGCGGGACGGGGCACTACATCATACACCATTCAGAAAAAGTTTTGTCCTCGAAACTAACTGAGTATTTACTTATCGACTTATCACTTTATTCCACATTCAAGGACTCTCGCACACACTACTCCTATGCGTTCCCTCAATCTGAGCCACGCTTGTGCTTATCGCTAACTTAGTCGTAAGGCACACCAACCGATCAACCAACATTCAAACTCGTCTCACTTCAATGATCGCATTACCATTAACATTTCTTCGAAACTCACGATCTTAAAGTCCTCGACACTTTTTCGTTCCTCAAGTCTCATTTGATTCAACGTATCACTTAGTTGGATCGTGCACATATTTTAGGCATCTCCAAAATACATGCACTTAAGCCAAGCCTCGTGATAGAGAATCCGCCATCACCACTCGAGTCGGATCGTGCACATATTCGAACGTCCCTGATATACGTGCATGTCAACCAAGCCTCGCGAGTGGTGCCTCCACAAATCCTACCACTTCGTACTCGGACGTCTGCCTAACCGCTAGGCTATGTCTTTCCGTCAGTATTGGAATCATAGTTCCTACACAACAATATCAACACTGACCCCATCCTAAGGTCAAACCAAATTGATAGTACGAGGTTTTCTATCCAAGCTCGCATCACACTGACTTCTAACATCGAGCATCGATTCCCTACACACATCACAACATTGGTCGCACGGGGTTTGAGTCATTTAGCAAAGCCATCCTACGATAAGTCATGTTTCAACCAATCTTCGACACATCAACATCGTTCGACTAACAAGCAATTTCGTATAGTCTATCCCTTCGAACACGTTCGACATAATCTACCTATCAATCCTTTTTAAGTCAAGCACGCTTCGACACAACATATTGCTAAACCCTAATTCACATTTCATATTCCCTTAGTCATTTATCCCAATTCACGTAATCGATAACAAGGTCGTCTGAATTAACAATATACCACGCTTCGATCTCACGCGAGTCCGATTATCCACGGTGGGCATGAAATCACCATACAATGCTCCCGCATAATAATCGTCCTCATCGGGATATAACTTTTGTTTTGTGTCTACACTAATTCATTCTTGATACGTAGATTGGATCTATTCAATCCTCAAGTTTACTCAATCAATCGTAAGTCCAAACATCCTCGAATTTTCCTTCGCATCAAACAACCAAGTCGAGACAATCAAAGTTGTCGCGTCCTAATTTTTCGAGTTCGATCATTTCCGCAACATGAATCACCATGTCAGCGCTCACGCGGAACGATTACCCCAAATTCGACGTAACGCATGTACGAGGCTGGAGTTGCGCTCACGCAAGATAAGAATTTCGATGTTGTGGGTATCTACGTAACCATCAAGACACTTCTGTTTTCATCATTCATCTCAATCAAAATCCTAAGTATATTATCCAAACGAACAATAACACTTGCACGATCATCATTCGTCGAGTTAGAGTACCCCCGAGTTATCGCATATCATCTTTGATATGCCTCAATACCATCGACGATATATGTAACCTGATGATCTTTGTTTGCAACGAATTTCAAGTCGTACGAATGATGCTAGTGTCCGACTGGATAATCTCCTCGACATTCAAATTCAAATTCGATCATTACCCCTCGAATCGTTCACAACATCAATTTCCTCAAACCCAAATTCATGTATCGTTCATCCGTCTATCTTAAGTCATCAACCCACGTATTTTCTTCAAGTCACATCATTTTTTGCTAACTCAAATCATCTAGCAACATCAATTCCAATCCTCAAAGTCATTTTGTAACTTCAAAATCAAACATTTCATGCACGCTATCTTTTTCGTCGTGCTAACTTTTCGTATAAGATTCGTATCAATTTATTCGATCAAGTCATCCATTTATTTTATCGTTTAGAATCTCCATTCAACCATTTTGTAACTCGTATTACCATTCACAAATTGTTCGAACGATATCTCGTTTGCGACTCTCAAATCATGACCAACTAAGCGCTACTCGTTCTAAGGCTTGACGATATCATCGCTTATCGACATATGTAACATCCATATTCTGAATGCGTATTTTGTCAAGCTTGCATATATTTCAGACCTGTATTTATTTTCTCAGATTTTGGCATGTACTTGTAATTGGCTTGACTTACAGATTTTGGTTCTCGTAATTGGGTTTTACATGACTTGGTTTTATTTTGTGGAGGAGAATTGGTTTGATTTGGTTTGGTTTAAAATACATTGGAACACCTTAGCCTATGCTCCACCCTCAACACAACACACCCACCTCCATTAAATCCCACCAAACTTTTCTCTCTCTTCTTTATTTTTCATTTACTTCTCCATCTCCTTCTTCTTTCCTCTACACAACTCACCAATACCCATAGGCAAGTGCACCTTGCCACCATATGAGAACCATATTTTATTTATTCATTAGCTAGATTAGGCCATGGTGATCAATATTAGAACTTGACATTTTATGATTTGGAGTCTCCATTGTTCTAGATCTAGGTTTTAACTATTTTCGGATTTACATGGTTTTGATCTATTTTGGTTGGATTTTTGTAGGTTTTGATGCTTCCATGTGGAAGAGAATTCAATTTTACTCAAGTTAGAACTTTGAAAATCTAGATTTGGCTTTGATTTGACAAAGATATGAAAATTTGAATTCTTGGTATTCTTCTCGGCCCAGAGTAGCAGCCTGCAGCCTGCGCTCTTTAGCGCAGTGCTGGACTGCGCAGCCCCTCTCGCCTGCGCTCTTTAGCGCAGTGCCGACCGCACAGCTTGCCCTATGGTGAACTGCGCTCAGCCCCATGCGCCAACCATTCCTGCGCACTTCACCCTGCGCAGTTCACTCCTGCGCAGTCTGCTCATGCGCAATCCACCCCTGCGCAGTTCACTCCTGCGCAGTCTGCTCATGCGCAATCCACCCCTGCGCAGTTCACTCCTACGCAGTCTGTTCATGCGCAATCTGACCCATGCGCCATCTGCCCCTGTGCCCTGTGTCTCTGCGCACTTGGCACCCTGCGCAGCTGACACCTGCGCAATCCAACCCCCTGACCCCCTTGCACAATCCATTGGCTCTTGGAGTTTTGGTTTTATTTCTCTAAGCTTGGCTCTTCTATAGCCCTGTATATTGATATTTTATTAGATATTTTACGCCCATTTTATATCCTTACGCCTTTTGTCATGAACTTGATTTTACTTAACATGTTTGGAATGACTATTCTACATGGCATGGTATAACAAAGAACTAGCATAACACGACAGTGACCCGTAGTGGAGCACTCCTGACATGACCAACCTGACATGATAGTGGCCCGTCGTGGCACACTCCTGACAAGTACCCTGACATGATTTACCTTGATAACTTGATAGTGGCCAGTGGCGGCGCACTCCTGACTTGACTTGACTTGTAACTTGTAACTTGACTTGACTTGTAACTTGTAACTTGACTTGAATTGATGCTGTTGCGACAGCTAACTTGACTCGTATAATCAACTTGACACCATGGGTGTTCCTGCTTGCTTGCTTGTGCAATCCACTTGTCTTGTCTTGCATCATGTCTAGGACGTGACTCCCTAGTTCCTACGGTCAGGGATTCATACTGAATATGGATTAGGCTAATGACTAGATCAAACTATAGTTCATGGAGAATTTCCAGTCACAGACATTCTCGTTATCTGGGCGCTCTTAATTGGACTTGTAGCTTGCCGACGAGTAGAGCACATTTCTAGCGCACTGTCATGTGTTGCACCCTCTAAGTCACCTAAGGGTATATCATCTCCGGGGCGATGTACCCAACCATACTCTCAACCGCGGAAGGATAACTGGATGGTCTGCAGGGCTTGGGACTGGGAAATTCTCACTTGCATCTTGTTAGTAATTAGGCTTCTGATAACCCTAGTTAGTTAAAGTAGTAAGCCGTAGTAATTGCTTGGCCGCTTGTGAATGGATGATGTCTAGCCTTATCTAAGTCTTGTCTTGTCCCTGTACCCTGGTACCCCTGAACATGATTGTTTTACTTGCTTCAACAATAATTGGGTAGAGACAAGGAGCTATTCAGGCGAAAGGTTACAACCCCGGTCCTTGTTTGGTTTACGGGTTGTAACCTGGTTTCCCGAATGGTTCCACGTCCCTAGTCGTTTATTGTCCTGACGTGCTCTTTATTACTTGTACTTTTCTTTCGTTTTCTTATGTTCTGATATGCTGGCTTTTGTTCTTATTTCGTGGCCTCCTTTGTGGCACTTGCTCTTTCTGGGGTTTGACCTAGCTGGTTTTGTGTGGCCAGATTTCGGAGCAACACCCGAGGATCTACCGAACCTCCAGCCCGATGGTGGCGACTAGAAGGAACCCGGGCTACGAGTGGGTTTTTTATTTTGTTTCGCTCACTCTATTGTAAAATTATTCTTTTGAGGCGTTTAGCCGACGAGCACCTGTTAGCTCGATGCACTTTTACTTACTGTCTGCCTACGGGCTGTAAACATGATTAACAAATCCTAGGGTTGATCATGTATGACTTAACTCTTGCTAGTCCTAGCATTTTGTACGACTAGCTTCATGATCAGCTGATATGTAATATTTGGGACGCCTTTTATTGTATATTTGTAGTCAAACATCTTGTAATTATATTATGCTTGAGATTGAGACAGTAGGCTTGACCTTAAGAGACTGTTGGCTTGTAGTAAACCATCATATCTAGACAGCCGTGACCGTATAGCGAGATGGACTTCGTTTCAATATACGTAACTGGCTATGTTCGCCCCCGCTCTCCAGTATTCTGGTTCTGGGGCGTGACAACATACTCTTATTATCCGTAAATCCTTTAGTTTCGCTCGAACAATTTCTATAACGTCCATACACCACTCAAGGTTCGAGCCACTCGACAAGTCGTCGACACTCACTCTTATTTTTCTTTGGAGCTATCACATACACCACCCGGGGTCAAGTCATTCTATAATTCCTCAAAAAGGTCATTCGATTCACAATCGACATGTTCAATTGTGCGTTCGGCTGTTCCTCAAGGTCTAAGAACCATTTCTCGTGTTCGCTTTAGCGTTGGTCAAGTAGCGTCTCTATCAACATACGTTCTAAGTCTCATTTAACCTCGTCCGAGCGATAGTCAATCTCGCTCGCAAACTCGTTCACACCAGAAGGTCTACGTGCGCGATACTATGCACAACTTAGCTAAAAGGCTGTGTGAACCATCCCGTTCGAACTATACTTCGGTCTCGTGTACTCGTTCGCTATTTTCAGCGTAAGGTTATTCAAGCGCGCACCGCGTTTGCTAACTTTTAGCATCGGTTTTCTTCCAACTCGAGTCTGTTATAGTTTGGCACAAAGGCCTTCGCCTATCGATCCCGTTCAACCGAGTACTCGTACGGGCTTTTAAAAATATTAAACTTATTGTATGGACATTCCGTGGGACAAATGAGAGAGAGCGTACCAACGATACCAACTTGCGAAAGTAACACTTCAGAGTTTGCGGTAACAACAGAGTTAAAGAATTCAATCGATAGTCAAAGGACGTAAAGCCGTGCTCTGATACCATTATTTCACGCCCCACTCCCGTAGGAGCGATCGTCCTCGCTAAGGCGTGATACGCACGAGCCTAGAATGCACTCGTGCAAGGCGGGTTCCATAACGACCGATTACAGCGGCTGCGACGGGGTCGTCGCACAGAAGTCCCAAGTAGAGACATTGAATATGCAGCGGAAGTTTAGAACAAAATACAAGTTATTCAAAAGAAGCACTTTATTGATATTAAAATAAAGGTTACATGGGGGCGCAAGGCCAAGATTATAATTGCTCTGGTCCACTCTTCTCACATTACAAGTCACTCAGCTCTCTCTCATCTCTCGATACAAGTCTTGAACCAGCGGATGCTTCGGAGGGGAGATGTCCATACATTACGTCCCGTATAAGTCCAGTCTTCATACAGAATGCACGCTTCGAATCGCCAAAGAACTCCGTGCCTCGACGCATCCAAGCGAGCTCTGCGCCACGAGTTTCTACCTAGGCTTGCACATGAAAACTATGTGGGAGTCAGTACTCAATAGTACTGGTGGAGTATGCTCCTCACCCACCCATACAAAACCGACACGTTCATTTACTTTGTGCAGCTTAAATCCCTTTACGATTGTCTTTCTAGTCTTGACTTAGGATCAACTTTAAGACGGACGTCTTGGCCTATACTTGGAGACGCGATGACAGGATCGTGCCATACTCTATTCGTTATTCATATCTTCGAGACAGTGCCTCGCCGAGGAGCAACTTATGCAACTCGACCGTGCTAAGACTTTCACTTGCTTCACGTAGCTGAAGACTATTCCCGTGCCAATGACGTCAAGGGATGACTCATCCTGGTCGTGCCAATATACTTGAACGTACCTTGCGATCGAGGCCGTGCCTCCCAAGATCAACCAGACTTAACCAACTTGCCTTACGGTCCTTCTAGACTTGACTCGAAATGTCTAACCCAACTTGTGGAACCAGTGTTGAGAACTCAAGCACGACGCCATATCTCGTGCCAAAATACGTGTCTTTACGTATAGACAAATCTTAGGCACCTAAATTATGGTACAGACCGTGCACACATACCTTCTTAACAAAACTCGTGCCATGCTTACATTTCCTTAGAATCGGCCGACACCGTGCATGCGGATCGCCGCTTAGCACGCCAATTATCTATATGAAAGGCCACTGGCATGACAAGCCATCATAGACATAGCTCGAGTAGGCGGCGGGTCCTTCGATGCAAGGTAGCTAGCCCCATGGAAAGCCCCCAACTATCCACGCAGTAAAATCATGCGCTGCTATAACATCTTTTCCCTAGGTCGACTGGCCCCGGTGCCCCGGCGTAATACCAGTCGAGAAAGAAATCCTTGTCGTCAAGTTATCCAAAGACCATGCACGTACGAGACATCTAGACTCACGTAAATGTATGGCCTAATTTATCGTATAACTGGAACTATATATAGCATCACGTGCTCTAAGCCATACTTTGCATAACGCGCATCAGAACCGTGAGACTCCCAACCGAGGGACCGCCTCATACTTTGGAAAAAGTGTATAGGAACCGTGAGACTCCCAAACGAGGGACCGCCTCAACGACAAACGGTCGCGTGAACTTACCTCTTTGAAATCGAGGGAACGACTACTACATAGCCTTCCAACATAACTTGCACCAAACGTGCCTAATACTTGCCATAGCCCATGGCATTTCTATTATCGAAACAACCGTGTTTCGTGCCTTAAACTTAGTATATTTTGTGCGACAATATTGTCTAAGTCATACTCCATGTGATGAGTCTTAAGACCGAAGAAACAAATGGCTATATGCAGCCGTAGAACTGTGGGACCGTGCATGCGCTAAACTCGAACAACCAAGTTCTTTGGGTACCTAAACTTATGCCATAAGCCGTGCTTTACAACTTAGCTCGTGGGACGATCAAGGCAATGCCAAGCCTTGGACGATAGGACCGTGTATGCTTTATCAAGCATTTATATGTGCGACGCCTATGACTTAGGCCAAGTTCATAGCTTTGTGGCAAATATAAACCAACATCCTTCTCCCAAGCCATGGGACGAAGGGATGAGTGACATTTTCAAAGCACGCTGTGCACCAACTCTAAGCCGACCGTTGGACCTTTCTATATTCTAACTCAATTCGACCCGTCGGATTTATTTCCTTAGCTATGTGGATTCGTCTCTTTTATTATCAAGCCTACTTGTGCAAGTTGAAAACACGTAATTATTATGTGAGGGCTAAGATAATGCAAGTTCACCGAAACTACCCCAACTGAGCGAGGAGTCGCCTCGACCGAGCGTGTCTTCGAACAGCCGTTGCTAGGCTAAGGCCGAACGTCGTCAGCATTTCAGTTCTTCCGATTGACTGAGCGGACAGGGCACTACAGATGTCGCATGAGCCTAGATTGTGCTCATGCAAGGCGGGTTCCATAACGGCCGATTACAGCGGTTGCGATGGGGTCGTCGCACAGATGTGCCAAGCAGAGACATTGAATAATAGCAGCAAAATTTAAAGCAAAACACAAGTCATTCAAAATACTCTTTATTGATATTGAAACAAAGATTACAAAGGGGGCACGAGGCCAATATTGCAATCACTAAAGCTCACTCTTGTCATATTACAAGTCACTCAGCTCTCTCTCTCATTTTCAATACATGTCTTGATTAGGCTGATGGAAGCTTTAGATAGAATATGTCCATATATTATGTCCCCTATAAGTCCAGACTCCATGCGGCTGCATGCCTCAAATCGCCAAGGAACTCCGTGCCTCGATGCATATCTGCGCCATGAGCTTCTACCTATTCCTGCATATAAATATTGTATGGATGTAAGTATTCAAGTGTACTGCTGGAGTGAGCTCCTCGTCCATCCAAACAAAACCGACACGTTCATTTACTTTTGTGTAACATAGTCCCTTTATGATTGGCTTTCTACTCTTGCCTTAGGATCAGTTTTAGGACAAACGCCTTGGCCTATTTTGTATCTCTAGACCATCCCGTACTTGCAACAACAATGCCAACATATACTTTGCCTTTAGACCCTTCTCGTACCAAAAATGTTAACGTATCATGTCGTGCTTGCCTTTCAGCACAAAATCAGAGATATGACTACACGATAGTACCTAATTTCTACGTGACCGTGCTACAAGTCCATTGTGCCGTACCTCACAAACTCAGAATGACTTAACCATATTGTCGTCTCACGGCCCTTGCTATTTAATCAACAACTGACCCAATCAAGACTTGTGGACTAAGTGTTGCTCAACCAACTTTGCCTTACGATGTTTCCAGACTGAAACTAAAGATGACTCAAATCCAACTTATGCAACTTATATACCGACAACTTAAGACATGACGTTACATCTTGTGCTGAAGCACGATGTCTACGTTACAAACAAATCTTAGGCCCAAACATTGTCTTCCGATCGTGCATGTATTCGACTCGACTCATTGATATAGTGCACACAATACTCGACTCAATCCAAAGGCATACACGATGATCGTTGCCTATGCCGACTCATCTATATGAACTAGTCACTAGCGCCCAGTACTATCCTGGACACCATAGCTTTGTTAGACGGACGCCCCTTGCTAGCGCGAGCAGCGAGCTCCGCTGCAAGTCCTCTCCCAACCCCGGTCATCCATCACTTCTAATCATGTCTCCATCGAAACGGTCCCGTTGGCCGCCTGGGCCACCGTTCGAGAAATATTATCTCACCTTGTACAAGTTGTCCAATGACCATACAAGACTCGACTCGAACTGACGTCTCACACAGCCATTCTACTTCTAGTGTTACCATCTCTTTCAGGGCCAAGTTCAATACTTCTCACATCTGAGACTTCCTCGACGACCCATAGTCGCGAGCCTTCTTCTTTCTTGTCCTATCATTTCATTCAACTCAGGAACGACTATTCGAAAGCCCTTCTTTCGAAACTCCAAATGTATCAACCATAACCCGTGTTTTAGAAATACTAAGTCCATGATATCCTGTCTTACACAAATTGATGTTCTAGATGATACTACCGCCCAAGACATACCTATACAATGGGCCTTACGGTCGTGAAACCAAGTAATTTCGACAACCGCAGAAACACATGGGACAGAGCTTAGAAAAGACTTCGATAGCCTATCATAACTCAACCTAACTTAATCGTGCAACAACTTGATGAGCAAGGACTGCGTCAAGCCTTGGATGATGGGACCGTGCATGCTTTATGAAGCATTTATGCGGGCGATGCCTATGACTTAGGCTAACTCTTAGCTTGTGGCGAATACCAACTTTTCCTTCCCCCAAGCCACGAGACGAAGGACTGAGTGTCATTTTCAAAGCACGCCGTGTACCAACTCTAAGCCGACCGTTTGACCTTTCCATATTCTAACTCAATTCGACCCATCGGGATTATTCCCTTATCTATGTGGATATGTCTCTTTTATTATCAAGCCTCCTTGTGCAAGTTAAAAACATACAATTTATTATGTGAAGGCTAAGATGAGGCGAGTTCACCGAAACTACCCCACCTGAGCGAGGAGTCGCCTCGACCGAGCGGGCGTTCGAGTCACCGTTGCATGGCTAAGCCCGAACGCCGTCGGCGTTCCGATTCCTCCGATTGACAAAACAGGACGGGCACTGCACTTATGGTCAAGAACAAGCCTAGTGTCTCAATCTCAAGCAAGCAAATGATTGTTACAAGATGTTAGATCATCAGACATACAAGGTAAGGCATCCTAAACATTACATATTTAGATGATCATGAAGCTAGTCATACAAAATGCGAAGACTAACAAGAGTTAAGTCATACATGATCAACCCTAGGATTTGTCAATCATGTTACAGCCCTTAGGCAGACAGAAATAAAGTTTAAACACGAGCTAACCCGTGTTCGGCGGCTAAATGCCTTAAAAGAATAAGTTATACTAGAGTGGTAGTGCAAAATAAGAAAACCCACTCATTTCCACGGTTATGCCTGGTGTTCACCATCTGGCTGAAAGGTAAGTAGACCCTCAGGTATCACTCCGAAATCTGGCCATACAAAACCAACTGGGTCAGAACCCAGAAAGAGCAAGTGCCACAAGGGAGGCTCCACTTAGGAACTAAAACCAGCATATAAAGAATAGGAAAACTAATAAAAGAGCATAATTAAATAACACAAAAGACATGCTTTAAAGAACTTACAAGCTTGTATTAAGAAAACAAGAGGTGGAATATAATTCCCATGTTAATCATGAGACAATTATTCAGGCACGACCAATCAAGTCCTACGACTTGCTTTCATTAGCTAACTAGGGTTATCACAGGCCTAGTTACTAACAAGATGTAGTGAGATATTCCCGCAGTCACAAGTCCTGCAGACTATCCAGGTTATCCAAGCGAGGTTACATGAGTTTATCAAGAATTACAAGAGTTACAAGATTACTGGTGTACTTTAGTACTTATGATTCAAGAAGTGCAACACATGACAGTGTGCTGGAAATGTGCCCTACTCGTCGGTAGGCTACAAGTCGACAAGTGTGGCCGGGATAACGGGATCGCCTGTAATTGGGATATCTCTCTAGATGAACTACTTGATCAATCTAGTCATTAGCCTAGTCAGATTCATTATGAATCCCTGACCATGGTAACCAGGAATCTATGTCCTAGACATGATACAAGACAAGACAGGTAGCATTGTACAGGCACAATTAACCACAGAGTCAAGGCATGAGTTATGCTAGCAAGACAGAAATAACTGTCGCAACAGCAATCTTGATTATACATGTCATGTCAGATTTACTTGTCCTATCAAGAGTACTTGTCAGGAGTGTGCCTCCATGGGCTACTATCAAGATTATCCAGACGGGATCATATTATCTTGTTCAAGTTCAGTTACTAGTTCAAGATTACCAAGTTGTCAAGTCGGGTCGTCGTAATTTAGGTCAAGTATAGAAAACATGAAAAGAAGATCGAGAACTATGATTGAAACTGTCAGTCGCATATGAACTCCAGTTATGGTGAAATAAGATGATTTTTGAAGCCATGACAAAGATCTACAACTTTTATTATTTGAGTTTTACAAGATTCTAGCTAGAAAATAGCTCAAATGGACAAAAACAGCTATTCGCGCGGACAAAACTGCCCACGGTGCACGGATCGTGCAAGCACGGCACCTGACATGCAGCCAACGAATTGCACGGGCGCGCGACGAGCGTAACAAGCAGCGCGCGAGTGCATGGCGTGGTATCACGGCATGCTGACAAATGGCAAAAAATCGTACAAGCGCACGACGCACAAAATACGCAGCGTGCATGGCACAAAGGCACGGCACGCGGGTGAGCAGCAGAAAATTGTGCGGGCATGCAGCGCACAAAATACGCAGTACGCGGGCGCACGGCGCGTAGGCGTGTGACGAGAAAAATGCACAACACGCGGGTGCATGACATACATGGCACAAAGGCACGACGGACGAGCGCATGTGGCACGCGAAGCGTACGTGGTACTGTTCATCGTCCCGACAGTACCGAAGATGTGTCGGAACCCATGAACACAAAAATGCCGTAACTTCTTCATACGAAGTCAAAATCAAGCAGTTTAAAAGCCAAAATTAGGTAGAATTGAATTCCCCACCACATGGAACCATTAGTTTTCAAAAATAACAAAGTTTAAAAGACCAAAACCAAAAAAAATAAAAAAAAGTTAAAACTTAGATCTACAAAAATGTAACCATCACAACCAATATCTCCAAGTTCCAAAGTGGCTTAGAATCAAACAAGAAAGATAATAGAACAATAAAATTTGAGATCCATCATGAAGCAAGTCGTACTTGCCTAGGGCTTGGTAGGTAGGAGGAGTAATAAAGAAGAAGAATAAGTAAATGGAATTAATGAGAGGAGAGAGAAGGAGTTTGGTATATATACCAAGCCAACTCATCTCAACCCAACCCCAAACCAAACCAAACCAAACCAAACCAAGCCAAGTTAACATGCATAATGAACCTAGGTGAACCAAACCAAGTCAAGATTAAACCAAGACTAAGCTAAGCAAAATAAGTCAAAATACGGGTCACCTGACAAATGTCAGAAATATGTATACGTATACTAAAAATATGAATAACAGAAAACAGGAGTGACAACTCTACCCACCTTAAAAGAATTCCATTCTCAAAATTTAATCAAGAGGCTAGAGGTGTCGAGGCAACCTACACTAACCACAGCCAATCTACGACTAGCAGTTAATCAAGCAATCATTCATGCAAGCAAGAAATTAAAAATACAAGACATAAGGTAGACATTATACCTTACGAGCCAAACAGATGTGGATATCACGATCGGATATCATCCTCACCTTCCCAAGTTGACTCACCCAAAGAGTGATGGCCCCAAACAGCACAGACTAAACTAAGTCTTATTCATGAATACCTTCTCTCTTCGATCCAATATGGATATGGGCCTTTCCTCATACTAAAGGTTGGTACCAACAACCAATATGAATGATCATAAATATGGCTCGGATCTGGGATGTACCATCGCAATTGGGATATATAGAATACGTCATGTACCTCACGTAATAACGGCGAAAGAGCAAGACGACAGGATATATCACCTACTCGCTCGAGAATATCAAACAGCCCTATATACCTAGGACTAAGCTTTTCCTGTATGCCAAATCGAATGATGCCATGGGTAGGCGAGATCCTAAGGAATACGTGGTCGTCGATAGAAAACTCAAGAGGACGCCGATGAGAATTGGCCCAATGGCGCTGACGATCTTGTGCAACTCGAAGATGATATCTAACTCGTCTAAACACCTCGATAGTCTAAGTAACCATTTCTGGGCCAAGCATCTGCCTCTCGCCTACATCATTCCAGGCTAAAGGTGATATGCATTTTCTGCCATATAGTACCTCAAATGGTGCCATCTGGATACTGGCCCGAAAACTGTTATTATCGGAGAACTCCACTAGATGCAGGTGATCTTCCCACGAACCACCAAAGTCATGTGTACAAGATCATAACATATCTTCAAAAGTTTAAACCGTACGCTCTGACTGACCATCAGTTTGTGGATGATAAGCTGAACTAAACTTGAGACGGGTTCCCAAACTTTCTTGAAGACTACGCTAAAAGTGCAATATAAATCTCAAATCTCTATCGGATATGATACTGACTGGCACTCCATGTAATCTGACTATATGCCTGAGGTACATCTCTGCTAGCTAATCTGTCGACTGACCAATTCTGAAAGGGAGAAAATGAGCTACCTTAGTGAGTCGGTCAACTATAACCTACATAGCATCTCTCCAAGCTAGGGATTAGCATTTCTTCCAGTTACATAATCTATGGTAATATGTTTCCATTTCGATTCTGGGATTGGTAAAGGTTGAAGAAGTCCAGCTGGTCTCTGATGTTCAGTCTTGACTTGTTGGCAAACTAAACAACGAGAGATAAATCGGGCTACCTCCCTCTTCATGCCATTCCACTAGAAATGTTGACGAATATCATAATACATCTTCATGGCACCGGAATGAATTGAATACTGCTACCTGTGAGCTTCTACCATGATCACTTGCCTGATGTCACCACTAGGTACACAAAGACTCCTTCCTTGTCAAAGCATGCCATCTTCGTGAATGCATAACTTGGCTCTCTGTCCTGCTTCACGTTCTACCCTAAGCTGTTGAAGCTTTGAATACGTTGACTAAGCTATCTTGATCCTCTCAACTATGCTAGCCTGAACTTGCATACTGGCCATCAATACCACATTGGTAGGAAGAACTTCCTCTATCTCCATCTTCTAAAGATCTAATAATAACTCGGGTTCTGCGGTTAAAAAATAAGCTCCTGCTCTTCTACTCAACGCATCTGCAACTACGTTTGCTTTCTAGGATGATACTGCAGGTTGACATCGTAATCCACCAGTAACTCTAGCCACCTTCTTTGATGCATATTAAGATCCTTCTGGATAAATACATACTTAAGACTCTTGTGGTGGGTGAAAATCTCTATCCGGTCTCCAAACAAATAATGTCTCCAAAGTTTAAGTGCAAAAACCACCGCTGCTAACTCCAAGTCATGGGTTGAATAATTCCTCTAATGATTACGAAGCTGACATGACACATAAGCTACTATCTTGCCATGTTGTATTAAGACGCATCCTAATCTTTGACCTGAAGCGTCACAATAAACTTAGAATCCTTCAGTCCCATCTGGAATCGTGAGAATAGGTGCCGTCATCAATCCTTGCTTCAACTTCTCGAATGAACTCTGATACTCTACTGTCCAAGCAAATTACACATCCTTGTGGGTCAACTGCGTAAATGGTGCTGAAATTCGGACAAAGTCTAATACAAATGGCCGAAAATAGCCCGCCAATCCTAGAAAACTACAAACCTCTACGACGGTACTGGGTACTGGCCATGTCTCTATAGCTACTATCTTCTGGGGTCCACTTCCACTCCACCTCTGGCAATGATGTGACCTAAGTAGGAAATACGATCAAGCCAAAATTTGCACTTGCTGAACTTCGCATACAACTAGTACTCTCTGAGAATCTGAAGGACTACTCGAAGATGCTGCCCATGCTCCGCTTCACTCTTGCTATAGGGTAAGGTGTCATCTATAAGCACTATCACAAACTGATCCAAATAAGGCATGAATATGCGATTCATGAGATCCATGAATATTGCCGGTACATTGGTCGCTCCGAATGGCATAACAAAAAACTTCCAATGCCCATATCTAGATCTGAATGCCGTCTTCGGGATGTCTTACTCTCTGACCTTGATCTAATGGTAACCCGACCGCAAGTCAATCTTTGAGAATACTGCTGCTCCAATGAGTTGATCGAATAAGTCATCTATCCTTTATAGGGGATATCTGTTCTTGATTGTTACGGAATACAAGGTACGATCTACTAGCATGTATACATCCCTTGGTTCTGAGTTCTTCAATCATCTTGTACAGGATCTTTAATTCTGATGGTGCTATTCTGTAGACTCTCTTTGATACTGGTGGAATCAAGTCAATGGTGAACTCTATTTCTCTCTCTGACGACATGCCTGGAAGCTCTTCGGGAAATACGTCAGGAAATTCCTCTACTACTCTGGGAAACTGAACTGCTTCTGCTACTGCAATCTGCAAGATCGGTGGAGAAGGTTCTACTTCGCCTCTGAAAAATAAAAACTCTTCTTCGTCGGGAATATAAAAAATAATCCTGCCAACATGGCAGTCGATTCTTGTATATTGAGCCTTCAACCAATCCATTTCTAGGACCACATCATAGTCTGCCATTAAAAATTATATCAATCTAACGGGAAACTCTCTACTACTAACTGCGATTCGACACGATAAAAAGACCCTATCTACACCCACAAGACCGTTACCAGTAAATATATTAAGGATTACTGATAATGACTCAGGCTCCAGCCCTATCCGTGTTACGAATCGTGCAGACATAAATGAATACGATGCACCCGAATCGAATAATACTGATGCTGGAAAAGAGTTGACGAGAATGGTACATGCCACCACCTCATCTGATGCCAGTTCTTCTGCTAGCATGAATGCCGTCTTCGGGATATTCCTTCTTCTTCACAAGAAGCATCGGGGCTCCCCAATGTGATCTACTAGCATATATACATCCCTTGGTTCTGAGTTCTTCAATCATCTTGTACAGGATCTTCAATTCTGATGGTGCTATTCTGTAGACTCTCTTTGATACTGGTGGAATCAAGTCAATGGTGAACTCTATTTCTCTCTCTGATGGCATGCCTGGAAGCTCTTCGGGAAATACATCAGGAAATTCCTCTACTACTCTGGGAAACTGAACTGTTTCTGCTACTGCCATCTGCAAGATCGGTAGAGAAGGTTCTACTTCACCTCTGAAAAATGAAAACTCTTCTTCGTCGGGAATATAAAAAATAATCCTGCCAATATGGCAGTCGATTCTTGTATATTGAGCCTTCAACCAATCCATTGCTAGGACCACATCATAGTCAGCCATTGAAAATTATATCAATCTAACGGGAAACTCTCTACTACTAACTGCGATTCGACACGAGAAAAAGAGCCTATCTACACCCACAAGACCGTTACCAGTAAATATATTGAGGATTACTGATAATGACTCAGGCTCCAACTCTATCCGTATTGCAAATCGTGCAGACATAAATGAATGCGATGTACCCGAATCGAATAATACTGATGCTGGAAAAGAGTTGACGAGAATGGTACATGCCACCACCACACCTGATGCCAATTCTTCTGCCACGGTCAGAGCCATAGCTTGACCTTGTCCTCTTGGTGCTGGTCCCCTCTACTGGTGACCTCTTTACCTGTTCCGAATCTATGCTTGGGCCTGAGCATACTGTTGTAACCTCTACTGCCGAAAGGCTTGAGCCTGAGACGACAATAGCCTCGGAGGCTGGTACTGCTGCTGTTGTACTATTATCGATCCCCTAGCTAATGGACTGGTTAGGTTTGACTAGGATGAACTGGCTCTATACGGCAGGACCCTATCATGTGGTCTGGTGCCCCACAAGCCAAGTACAACCCCTGTGCTCTACGACACTCTGAAACCACGTGTCCAGGCTTCCCATAATGAGAGTAGCCTATTACGAAAGATTGTTTCTATTTCTGTTGTTGAGGGTACATCGGAGTCGAATGCTGAACCGACGAAACTATGGTCGCCCTCCTAGGAGCTCCAATGGTCAAAGCCCTAGTTGTCGGGGCTAGTGTTGATGACTGAGACAACTGTCCATGAGGCCTCTTCCGTCTTCCAGTTTGATCTACTATCCTCTGTGAAGTATATTCATGCCTCCTAGCCGCTCGTAAAATGGCATCAAAAGTTTGGTGCTCAAACTGCTCCACCGCTAGAATAATCTTTAGGCGGAGTCCCTGCTGAAATCGCTACGCTCGATCCAATTTGGTCGCCACCAAGGTGGGAGCAAACCGACTAAGCCTAGAAAATGGCCACATATCCATCGACCGTCATTCCCATCTGCTTAAGATTGCTAAACCTTGTCTGCAAATCATTTCGAGCTACTGCATCAAATTACTTCGTCTGAAACTTGTCACTGAATACCGCCCACAAGACGTGCGTCACCAAACCAACTACTAGCATCGCCCACCAGCTGCGGGCCAAGTCCAATAATTGCTGGTACACAACGGCCACCTTCTCTTTCTCTGGAATCCTATCTGCCTCCAGAATGACCTCTATATCTTGAAGCCATACGTTAGCAACAATAGCATTGTTTGCCATTGATTGTAAAAGAACAGAACAATTATCGGAGGACTGAACTTAGACTCACAATACAAACTCGCTTGTACAAAGAAAGCCTAGGGACGAAAACCTAGGTACAGCAATCTAAGTACAATTGTTTATTTTAGATTCTGGGGGTGACGATAGAGGCTCGGGAAAGCGAGGGCAGCTCTGCCTTACTCCTTGGACGATCGGGTGCAGCCTTGGCTCTGGAGAAGAAGTACTAGGCGTTGATGAAGAAATGCTCTCTTTATTCTCTCTGGATCTGAGCCGGGGGTCCCTCTTCCGCTATGTGTGTCTGTCCTCTCTGCGTGTCTTCGTCCTCCTTGTAAGGGAATGGTACCTTGCTATTTATAAGAGTAGGGGGACATCATTAGGGTTTGTAATGATTGTCCATTCTCAAAAGTCGGCAGTCTGAAAGTAAATCTGGGCCGTCCATCTTGTATATGATAGATTTAAGCAATTAATGTGATTGCATTAAATCTCTGTAGATAATAAATGCTGATTGCCATGAATATTTGCGACTTGTAATGGCCTGCCACGTGTCTAATTTGCTCGATTTGATTTGATCTGGGCATTTACTGCAACAAATCTGATTAAGATTTGTTAACACCCATAATCCCAGGAAGATAAGACTGCCACGTGTCTCAATCATCTTGGCAGAGCCGCAGATGAGTGGGCCGCATGAGGCTAAATGGCCGCATGAAGATGAGCAGCTGCATGGAGATGAACAGCCGCATGAAGATGGGCAGCCACATGGGAGTGGACAGCCGCATGCTGATGGGCGGCCGCATAAGGGATGCAGCCGCATGCTGATGGTCGGCCACATAAATGTAGCAGCTGCATGCTGATGGGCGGCCGCATAAATGTAGCAGCCGCATGCCTCGGGATTAGATGGATTCTGCCAACTGTGAAAAGATTTTCTTCTCTTCCCTAGGGATACGCCATTACGTCAGTTATTATTGCCTCTTTTTGTCAGAGCTGTCACTTCGTCAGAGTTGTCAGCCGTCAGGGCATTAAATGCAGCAAAAAACGAAGGGAAGAAGCTGTTGAAGGACACGTGGCTCCTCTCTGGGCCGCATGGAGTTATTCGAGCCGTATAGACGCTTGAACTATATGGATCCCTGAGCCGCATGGGGTCTCTGAGCCGCATAGGGATCCTCGGCCGCATGAACCTTTCTTTTATTCTTTTTCATGCTTCTACAAGACCCCCTTTAAAGTTTTCAATTTGCAAAATTGAAATACTTTGAATAAGAAGCATGGCCATGTATAAACTCCTCTGGCCGCATAAGATGCCCTGCCCGTATGGGTGTCTCAGCCGCATAGCCCCCTCAGCCGCATGGCCATTTGAGCCGCATGGTCGTTTCAGCCGCATGGCCATCTGAGCCGCATGGACGTCTTGCCACGTCTTCATGCCATGTGTGCAAATCTTTTGCATTGATTACCTTTGATTTGCTGTCAGATTCAAGATCGCTTTTTGGGGCCGGATCCCAAGAGTTTCGCCTTATATAATCAGATCGTCTTGATAACCGAAGAGTCGGTTATTCTGCACATGAATCGATGCGTCGGTCCATTGGGGTTCTGCCTATAAATAGTAGGGGGTTTGGAAAAGACTTTTTTTTTACTTTCTGCTATTGACCTAGCTCTCTTGTCTTCGTCCTCCTTCTCTGATCATAGTAATGGCTCCCAAGAAGCCTGTCGCGGCGAAGAAGGCGGCGTCTTCATCGACGGCGAAGGGTAAGAAGCTGCTTCTACGGCGACGAGTGTGGCAGCTCCTCCGCCAGCTGACGTGCCCGTAGTTTACCCCGACGTCCACCCCGCTATCGATGGTAAGGACCTTTACGTGAGTTTAGAACCCTAACTGTCATGGCTACGTCGCATATTTTATGCGCGAGCCTTCATCTTCATGTGTGCCGCATGTACATCTCTTGGTCTAGCCGCGAGCCGCATGAGAATCATTGTTGTGGCCGCATACGCACTTCGTCAATGAAGCCGCATAGGCTGCGCAAAGCCGTATAGACTCGTACGAATTTGTTTATCACGTGAACGACGTGAGCTTATCCGAACTATGCGAGCCATATAAGAGCACTGCCGCATGAACCTTCGCTGAACGGAGCCGCATAAATGTTTTTCTGAGTTGAGCCGCATGAGGCTCCATTAAGTTGGAGCCGCATAAGCTCGAAAACACTCATCGGTTCTCTTTGTCCACATTTTTGACTTATTTTCTTTTGTCTTCTTTTTTCAGTGAATTTCCCAGTTAATGTTGTGGGGGAACCTCTAGTGGGTCGTGCTCAGGCCGCTATGGGCTATAGGTACGATCAGATAGTTCGGTATGTGGCGGACCAGCTCCCTAGTGACGAGCCTTTGAGGAAAAATGCCCTCAAGAACCAACCTTTCCACTTCCTATGTGCCATGATGAATTCGGGAAAATTGGAAGGAGAATACCTGAAACCTGTATTCTTCTTTGGCGACCCTTTGACTGTGAAGAACAGTCAAGTTCTGGATATATCGTAGAGCTGGAGCTTCATTTCTAACGGGATTGCGATCCGCATCCCTCAAATGGAGCGCTACTTCCCACTACCTTGGTTCAATATGTTCCCACTGGACAGGAAGATGGAAGAGTCTTTGACTCCTACCCGGAATGGGATGTTTGTGGGCGACATCCATTACAACAACAGCATAAAGTCAGTATGTGCGGGCAAGGTGCATGCCAGTCATTATGTAATAGGATTGGCCCCGGGTACTTTCTTGAATGTGCCGGGTCCCAATTACACGTTTTCTTCAGCCGATAGTTTCCTGAACCAACTTGCTCAAAAAGGCTCCTATCCAATCGGCCGGTTAGCACTCCCAAGTTGGATACACCCCATTCCCTCATGGATCAATCTGTCTATGTGGATCTCGCGAAAGTATGATACTTTTCTGCGTGAGATTGGTCTTTATCACGCTATTCGGGGCACCAGCCACGGCTTACATGTAAACAAGAAGTTATTCATGGCTTTGCTGGAGATGTACAACTGCCGTACGGGAACCTTCTATACCCCTGTAGGGGAAATGGGGCTTGCACTCCATGAGATGCATGCGATTTCCAAACTTCCTTGGGGGGATGAAGCTTTTGAAGCATACACTCCTACGAATGAGGAGTTCGAAGAGCTGGAAGAACGATACCCGGGATTCGTGGCTACTTATCACGAAATACTATGCCATATAGTACGTGCCAGCAGATAGCCAAGAAGGAAAGCAGCTCGGAAGGGAATGCTCCCCATACTAAGGACTGGGTGAACTATCTCTTCCCGATGGGAGCATCAGGCCGAGTTACTTCCCGAAGTCCTCAATCCCGGGAGGCAGTTCTGGCTTTAATGTCGTCGACAAAGAGGGTGGCCTCAACCAGCGACAGATTTGGAAGTAAGACCGACTCTTTTGGTTATTTTTATCAGGATACCCAAGAGCTGTCAGAGAAGGCACTCCTAGAAGGATTTTTGATGGTATGGCTGCGAAATTGCGTCGTCTCAGGAGGAGCTAGTTCTATTGAAAGGATCAGCCGTAATTTTATTCTCCCTGCTGTTGTTAGGACCCGCATCCACTGTGAGGGTACGAGAACGTAACAGCGCCCAGCCTACGCCGTAATGTAGGCGGTAGAACGCTGTTCTAGGTCATGAACTATAACTAGCATAATATGAATACTCTCCATAAGGAGGCCAATACAGAGGTACAACTCAATCACAATCTAAGGTAGAATGTAGCACGATGAAATAGATAAGAAATCCTCAACTGAGGTACAACAGAAATACGATACAAGTCTCAACATCTCTATAATATACAACTCTGAAACAATGACAACAGCTAAACATGAAAAGAAATAGTCTAAGCTATCTACTCTACGTTAGGGGTATCATCCTCAGCAGCTGCCTGAACCTCCCCAGGGGTCCAGGTCGCGAGTGTCATCTAGGCAAGCTCCAAAGTAAGGGGTGCAGGGTTCCTCATCATCCTCTGTAAAATTTTTAACAGGTCCAGTCAGGACGGGAGCGAGCACAATACATCTCAACAGTTCATAGCAGGTTAGAAAATATAATCATGCAGTAAAGTAAGATATAGATACTGAAGGAAATACAGTATGTAAACAGAGGGAGAACTGTAATAGAAATATCTACTATAAGTAGAGAGCTACCAGTGACTAGTGATTTAGAGTACAAAGTCGACATATGAATGGCTTGATTTGTACATGGCTATACTAAAGAGGCGTACATGGCTATTCTACTTTGGAATTTTTCACATGGCTATTTATACTCCTCCGTACTCCCAACTAATACACAAGGATCCAACCAGGTTATGTTATGATTCTATGTAACAGCACCCGAAGGGTGGTAAGCCCACAAAGGGGGATATGCCTCCAAAGGGTGATAAGCCCCCGAAGGGTGATATGCCCCCAAAGGGTGATAAGCCCCCGAAGGGTGATATGCCCCCAAAGGGTAATATGCCCCCGAAGGATGATATGCCCCCAAAGGGTGATAAACCCCCGAAGGGTGATACATAGTAGTCCCATAAATGGGGATTCTGATAGATCCAATAAATGGGATAAGGATTCAGAGAAGACTCTGTGATCATAATGGTATATGTCACAAGTGATCAAAGAACCCAAGAAGCATATGATACGCCATGTAAGTGAAACGCACAGAACATAGAGTACCCGATGCTCCCTGAAGGGATAACATCTTAAGAAGGGATCCATATAGTACTAATCCGTGTGACCAACGTGACAGTATCAAGTAAAGTAATTTAATGCAGGAAATAATTCTAAGCAAGTTATGAAATGATCAGAGAATGTACTCGCCTGGTGTCTTGAATGTCTGAAGTAAGTATACTATCCGGGATGAGGCACCTGACTCCTAGTTAGAGCAACACAAGTCACAACAAGTCCAGAATGGTAATATTGAGCTCTATGATGCATTCTACATGAATCTAGGTTAAACTAGGCAAAGTCAACTCTTGGTCAACTCTGGTCAACCCTAGAAGTCAAACTAGGTCAACCAAGTCAAACCTAAGTCAAACTAGTCAAACTAGTCCATTCTAGGTCTAACAAGCCATTCTAGGTCCTAACAAGGCTAAACAGTCTATTCTAGACTCCATACTAGGCATACCATGCCATAGCCAACCCATAACTCATCTACATGTCATATATATCTAACCTATATTACACACATTAGTATATCATGCAATCTTATATAGGAATACACATATAGGCTATCTATGAGATATCCCACATCTATATAGGATACATATATACATATATCTATACCATCTAAAATAGAAGCACCTAAACATACATACACCTATTACCATTATACAATATCAACCATGCACTAAATCATATATTTAATACATTATATCATATGGTATCACCCATACACTATATATATCTAACATATATATATAAAAGCACACATTCATATATATAGGAATCCTATTTATATACATATCTCAAATCATATATAGGTATACATGTGAAAGAGAGAGGGAAACACATGAATACAAGTGTGTGTGTGAAAGAGGGTGAGAGAGAGAGTGTGGTGCCATAAACATGAGTATGTGGGTGTTGAGAATGAGTGACGGGAAAGTGAAAGTGTGTGAAGAGAAGACATGTGCATGAGTGTGTGTGGCTTGAGGGGACAGTGAGGCAAATACACTAGGGTGTGTGTGTGTGAGACTGATACACATTAGTGTGAAACATAACAGTGGCAAAACAGTGAGCAATCAGTGATATAAAGAGTGTAAAAACAATGAGCATGTGTGTGTTTAGGTGTGTGTGAGTGATGTGAGGAACAAACAGTGACAGTCCATTAAATCCTAGTAAAACAGTTTATAGGAATACCATTTAAAACCCAACTTTATTTCAGATTTAAGCCCACATATCAATCAGGAATCTCAGATTTAAATATTGAACAAAACAGTTCCCATAAATACAAATCTCAGATTTCAATATAGGAAAACCCCCCCAAATCAGTTAACAGTAAACTGATTTTAAACCCAACTACAATCACAGATTATACATTGAAATCCCCCTCTAAAACCATGTTCAATACTCAGTTTAAAAATACCCAAATCTCAGTTTTTGATAACTCATGAACACACTTAAAACCATTTAGAGCAGTCCCTATTTTTAAATCTCAGGTTTTGAACCAAAACCTCATCCAAACAACCCAAATTTCAACACACTATTAGAACTCATATAGGTACACATAATAGAGATTACAATTCATGAAATTATCAGTTTAATCTAGATCAAAAGGCTGCCAAAAATCGAATTTACAAAAACTGGAAAAATCAGAAATATGGACTGATACACACAATTTCAGAAATTTGGGAAATTCGAGAATGAACAATGGAAATTAAATTAAAATACTAAAACAGGGGTTGGTAAAGTACAAACACAATGCACACGTGTTACGTGATGTGTTTGTGTCCACAAAAGTGGACACAAACGTGTCCATTCAACAAAAAAACCAAAATCGGAAAAACTGGACACAGACCACTGCAACAGCGTGCACGTGTTCACGTCGTTCGTGTGCACGACACGACATGACACAACCCACGTGGTTGTGTCCATGTGTCGACTTAGAATAGGGCTAGGGATAGGACACACTGCCACGTGTCCACGTCGCATGTGCAAGACACGGGACACGCGTGTCAGTGCACGTTTTCAGCAGAAAACTGCACAGTGCGAGAACGGTGCACGTGTTCGTGCGTGTCCGACATGACACGTGGGGCCCTGAAACTTGGGGAGCCCCGTGTCAGTGTCGGCCCCTTGCTACACGTCGAGTCTCACGTGTCGAGGTGGCGTGTCCTAGGCGCTGTGTCCCCCGAAGTGCAGGGCATGCACAGTGCCCGTGCACGCGCGCGCGCGATCGCTTGTTCGCGTGCCCGACACGACTCGACACGACACTAAGACTCGACACAAACTCCAGAAACGTGTAAGCGAGACCCAAATCAAATTTCCTATTCAAACAAAATCCCAAAATTCACACGAAATGCCTATTGAGGCATTTCAACAAACACATCAAACATGACACTGATACGTGTCCTGTTAGGACACGAAATGGACACAACTTTTGGGGATTCCTATTCCTACAGTTAGGTTAGGTCTAGGGCTCCCTAATGATGCAAAAATTTTAGGATTCTAAGGTGTGGAAATGAATTTACCTATGAGTGTCAAATGCCTCAAAAAGCTCCACAAAGAGGTGCTCCTCTTGCTGGCCAAACTCTTCCAATGTGCTCCAAATCTGAGAATACTTGATACCAACAGCAAGTAGATAGAAATTAGAACCTATTGCAATTTGTTTGGGTTAAAAAGGAATTAAAATGGATTTACTAGGATTTTTGGAAGATGGAGAGTTACCTCTTTCTAAAACTTGGCAAGAATTCCTAATAGAGGCTAGTCCTAACTTTGAGGGGTATTAAATAGGAAGGGGAAGATCATAATGACCAGCCATGGGCTGATTAGAATTAGGGTTAGCTATATGGTGTGGGCCTATGGGCTTTAAGTCTCAAGTCATTAGTCATGACTTATGAAGTTATAAGCCATTTTAGCCTAATCAACTCCAAAACTCTCCAAACAAGTTTCTATGACTTAAACCTCACTAACTTAGGTCAAACCAAGGTTACTTAACCTAACCAAGTGGTCTTAACCTAGGTTAGTCACTAGGTTAGTCTTCTAGTCAACACTAGTCAAAGTCAACTATAGGGCCAAAATCAATTCTACTAAAAATCACTAAAAATCATATTAATTATAATAAATCCAAATAATTAATAATAATTCCAAATAATTCCCAAAATTACAAAAATGACTAAAATACCCCTCAATCTAGAAATGATAAACAAAATACTAGCAAGACACCAATTCATAAGTCATGATTGAAAATAGTTTTTAAAATGATTAAAAATCAATAAAAATTATATAAAATTTTAAATACCATAATCAAATAAATTAAAATACAAAATTTCAAAATTACCCTCATTTGAAAAAACTGGGTGTTACAATCCTACCCACCTTATAAATATTTTGTCCTCGAAATTAAGATGGTAGCAGTCCTTCTAGGTCAAACACCCCACAATCAAAGTCTCAAACATACCGTCAGATAATCATATGCGTCTGTCCAAAATTATGATACTCAGAACCTTCGTCATGCTAGTGAGAAAGGCTACGATAATCACAGAGTCCTCGACTAAGGCACATACCTCTAGAATCATGGTATTTAAAATTTTTGTATTGCCACATGCTTGGCAGCAAAAACCTTAAATTCCCACACCCGAGAAATACGTCCTAAATCTGACTATATGTCCTCACTATGCCAGCTAACACGACTATCGAAGATTCTAGATTCTATAACTGGGTGACCTAGCCCATATGATTCATCTCAGAAGAAAATTAAATATAACACAATAACAACAGGACAAAATTGATAAATCAACAAGGAACAGAGGGAATCAAAATTTCAAGGCAGTTATAAGTGGCAATTGCAAAATTTGAGTCAAAAGAACGGAACCTGCAACTAGATCTCCCACGGCCTGAGCATCCTCGACTTTCCTGGCGAAAGCTCGTCCCTGCTGGCCTCCCCTGGCCTGCTGCTGATGCTGCATGTACCTCTGCTGCTGAGTCGGTAAGGATAATCCCCTCTGCTGGCCTACCGGAGCCCTAGCTCCTGCTCCCTGAACCGTCTGTCCCGATGACTCGGGACACTCTCTCAGACGATGATCGGATCCTCCGCAAAGCAAACATCTGCCCAGCCTCTTCCAGCATTCGCTCCAATCGTGCCCTGGTCTCTTGCAAAAAGGACAAATGATAACAAGCTGTTGTCCTGGTGTCACGCCCCAGAACCAAAATACTGGAGAGCGGGGGCAGACATAGCCAGCTACGTATATGAAATGGATTCCATCTCGCTATACGGTTACGGCCGTCTAGATACATGAGGGTTTACTACAAGCCAACAGTCTCCTATGGTCATGAATAAGCCTAATGTCTCAATCACAAGCAAGTAAGTAAATGTTACAAGATGTATGATCATTAAATATACAATAATAAGGCATCCCAAATATTACATATTCAGCTGATCATGAAGCTAGTCGTTACAAAATGTTAGGACTAGCAAGAGTTTAGTCATACATGATCAACCATAGGATCTGTCAATCATGTTTCTGCCCGTAGGCAGACAGTAAGTAAGTGCAATCGAGCTAAACAGGTGCTCGTCGGCTAAACGCCTCAAAAGAATATTTTTACAATAGAGTAGGAGAGCCAAAAATAACCCACTCGTTGCCAGGGTTCCGTTTAGTGGCCACCATCTGGCTGGAAGGTCGGTAGATCCTCTGGAGCTGCTCCAAAATCTGGCCATACAAAACCAGCTGGGTCAGATCCCAGAAAGAGCAAGTGCCACAAAGGAAGCTTTACTTAGGAACTAAAACCATCAATTAGCACAATAATATAAATAAGTAAGAACAGGAAATAAGAAAAATACATCATGATGATATACGACGAGATAACCATAGAACTATTCAGATAACCAGGTTACAACCCGTAAACCAAACAAGGACCGGGGTTGTAACCCTTCGTCTTGAACAGAACTTGGAATTCTCACCATTTATCGGTAAAATAATACAAGCATTCTGGTCATGCAGTAATCTGGAACAGAATCAGGACAAGGCTAGACAGGTTAGACTCCATCCAATCATTTTACGGCCAAACAAGAACTACGGCTTGATACTTTAACTAACTATGGTTATCACAAGCCTAGTTACTAGCAAGATGCAGTGAGAATCTTCCACAGCCACAAGCCCTGCAGTCCATCCAGGTTACCCGGGTTAAAAAATTAGGGTTGAATTCAGGTGGGTACATCGTCCAGGAAACGCATGTACCCTTAGGTAGCTTGAAGAGTACAACACATGACAGTGTGCTGGAAATGTGCCCTACTCAACGGCAGGCTACAGATCCCAAGGCGTGCCCAGGTAACGGGATTGCCTGTAGCTGGGAGATCTCTTTATGACTAGTGTATTAATCTAGTTATTAGCCTTAGTCCATTTCATTGGGTACTCCTGACCGTGGTACTCAGGAGTCCCCTCCTAGACATGATGCAAGACAGGACTGGATTATTTGTACAAGCACAATCGCCCACGGTGTCCAGGATATTTATACAGGTCATGTCATGTCAGGTAGCCGTCGCAACAGCTTATCAGATATATCATGTCAGGTTATCATGTCAAGTGTACTGGTCAAGAGTGTGCCACGACGGGCCACTATCAGGTCATGTCATGTTTACTTGTCACACCGTGTCATGTACAACTGTCATTTCAATCATGTCAATCAAATCGTGATTATCAAGTTCAGGACAAAAGGCGTAAGGATATAAAATGGGCATAAAAATATACCATAGGGGTTATAAGACATGGGCAAATAATAATAAATAATAGTACACAGGGCTATTGGAGAACCATGCGGCTCAAGCATATGTGGCCAGGAATGCTCTCATGCGGCTGGAAAGAGAACAGTCCATGCGGCTAATAGGGTCAGGCGCATGCGGCTAAAAGGGAAGGGTTTTATGCGGTCAAAGGGGTATCAGTCATATGCGGTTCGGAGATCCAGTCAGTCATGCGGCTGAGAAAGGCAAGACATATGCGGTCTGGAGGATAGGGAACTCATGCGGCTGGCGGGGGATGGGTCCATGCTGCTGGCTGACCAATCAAGTACATGCGGCCGGGGAAGAGCAACCCATGCGACTGCGGAGAGCAATGACTATGCGGTCAAAGGAAGCAAACCCATGCGGCTGGGAAACTGAGGTCTATGCGGCTCGCGAGCGTTGAGTTCATGCGGCTCAGGGTTGCTGGAAATCCATGCGGCCAGGAAGAACTGGGCCTCAGTCATGCGGCTGAGAAGGAATACTTATCGCATGAACTTGTCATGCGGTAAAGTCAAGGCAATAGCGCATGCGGTTGGAACTGACTTGCCGCATGAATGTTCATGCGGTCAAGTGCTACCATGCGGCTCGGGACTGTGCTTCTTCTCTAAATTTTCGAGAAGAAGTACACCATAAGCTATGGCTTCCAAGCTGTATAACTCTATCATCCGGAGCCCAAATCCGTACTTCCATAGGTCAAAATGGGGTAGAACGAAATGCTTTACAACATGGAACCATCAAAACTCGGAAATAACAAGATTAAGTAGATCAAAACTCAAGAATTCCAAAAATAAAATAGACTTAGATCTACAAGAATCTAGCCATGGAAAGTGAAAATGCCAAGTACTAAAGTTAGTTAGAATCCTGCAAGGAAGAGAATGAAGCAATAAAATTAGAGTTTCTCCATAAAGCAAGTTGTACTTGCCTAGACCTCTCTCTCTCTGGTAGGTGAAGGAAGTAAATGGAAGAAGAAGAAGAGTAATGAAGAGAGAGAAAGAAGAATAGTAATAAATACCAAAGGTGGTGGTAGGTAGGGGGTTCATCCATGGTTCATGATGAACCAAAAACAATCCCAACCGAACCAAGCCGACCCGGGCCAAGAATAAACCGAGCCAAGAAGGAAAGCTAAGCCAGGAATTAAGTAATACAAGATAATATACGTACACATATTCCAAAATACGTAATACGAACCACATGCATTACAACTCTACCCACCTTAAAAGAATTCTGTCCTCGGAATTTAATTAAGAGGCTATAGAGACGAGGACAAGCTATACTAATCACAGGCAAGCTATACTAGACAATCAATCAAGCAATCAATCATGCAAGCAAGGAATCGAAGGCATGAGGCATAAGAAGGACATTATACCTCATGAGTCAAACAAGCCGAGATATCGCGATCGGATATCTTCCTCACGCTCCCACGTTGACTCACCCAAAGAGTGATGACCCCAAGCAACTCGGACTAACTTGATAGTCTTGTTCTTGCGTGTCTTCTCTCTTCGATCCAATATAGACACGGGCCTCTCCTCATACGAAAGGTTGGTACCAAAAACCAATTCCGAATGATCCAGGATGTGGCTGGGGTCCGGGATATACCGTCGTAATTGGGATACATGGAACACGTCATGCACCTCGCTTAACGACGGCGGAAGAGCGAGACGATAGGACACATCTCCTACTCGCTCCAGAATATCAAATGGCCCTATATACCTAGGACTAAGCTTTTCCCGTACGCCAAAACGAATGATGCCACGGTTAGGCAAAATCCTCAGGAATACATGGTCACCGACAGAAAACTCGAGAGGGCGCCGATGAGAATCGGCCCAATGGCGCTGATGATCTTGGGCAACTCGAAGATGATCTCGGACTCTTCTGACCACTTCAACTGTCTGGGCAATCATTTCTGGACCGAGCATCTGCCTCTCTCCAACATTATCCCATGCTAGCAGGGATCTGCACTTCTTACTATATAGTGCCTCGAACGGTGCCATATGGATGCTGGCCTGGAAACTATTATTGTACGAGAATTCCACCAGGTGCAGGTGATCTTCCTACGAGCCACCGAAGCAAGTGTACAGGATCGCAACATGTCTTCAAGAGTCTGGATCGTGCGCTCCGACTGACCATCTGTCTGCGGATGATATACTTAACTGAACTGGAGATGGGTTCCCAAACTCTCCTACAGGCTATGCCAAAAGTGCGATATAAATCTGGAATCTCGGTCCGAGGTGATACTGACTGGCACTCCGTATAACCTGACAATCTGTCTTAGGTACATCTCCGCTAGCTGAGCCGTCGACTGACCAACTCTGAACGGGAGGAAGTGGGCTACCTTCGTGAGCCGATCAACTATAACCCAAATAGCATCTCGACCAGCTGGGGATCTAGGCAATTCGGTCACAAAATCCATGGTCACATGCTCCCACTTCCATTCAGGAATCGGCAAGGGCTTAAGAAGTCCAGCGGGCCTCTGATGTTCAGCCTTAACTTGTTGGCAGACTAAACAACGAGAGACAAACTGGGCTATCTCTCTCTTCATGCCATTCCACCAAAAGAACTGACGAATATCACGATACATCTTCGTGCCACCAGGATGAATGGAATACTGAGAACTGTGAGCCTCTGCCATGATTTCTCGTCTGATATCTCCACTGGGTACACAAAGACGCTTACCATGTCGAAGTGTACCGTCCTCATAAATACATAACTCTGGTCTTCGTCCTGCCTCACACTCTGCTCTGAGTCGCTGAAGCTTGGAATCTGCTGACTGCGCCATCCGGATCCTCTCGAATATAGCGGACTGAACTGGCATACTGGCCATCAATGCCACACTGGAAGGGAGAACAACTTCTATACCCATCTTCTGAAGATCGGCTAACAGCTCTGGTTGCGCTGTTAGGAAATAAACTCCAGCTCTCCTGCTCAATGCATTTGCAACGATGTTGGCCTTCCCGGGATGATACTGCAAGTTAACATCATAATCCACAAGAAGCTCCAGCCACCTCCTCTGACGCATGTTAAGATCCTTCTGGGTAAAAACATACTTCAGGCTCTTGTGGTCGGTGAAAATCTCCACCCTATCTCCATACAAGTAGTACGAGAATGGGAGCCGTCATCAAGCCTCACTTCAACTTCTTAAAAGAATCCTGGTACTCTGCTGTCCAAACAAACTGTACCTCCTTGCAGGTTAACTGGGTCAATGGCGCTGAAATTCGAACAAAATCTGAAACAAACTGTCGGTAATAGCTGGCCAATCCAAAAAAACTACGAACCTCTGCAACGGTGCTGGGCACTGGCCATGACTTAATGGCCATAATCTTCTGGGGATCCACTTCTACTCCTCCTCGGGTGATGATATGACCCAAGTACGAAATACGATCGAGCCAGAACTCGCATTTACTGAACTTGGCATATAACTGGTGCTCCCTGAGAATCTGAAGAACCACACGGAGATGCTGCTCATGCTCCGCTTCGCTCCTGCTATAGACCAGGATGTCATCCAAGAACACAATCACGAACTGATCCAAGTAAGGCATGAAAATACGATTCATGAGATCCATGAATACAGCCAGCGCATTGGTTGCTCCAAATGGCATAACAAGGAACTCCCAATGCCCATACCTAGATCTGAAAGCTGTCTTCGGGATGTCCTGCTCTCTGACTCTGATCTGATGATATCCTGAGCACAAGTCGATCTTCGAGAATACTGCTGCCCCTTTAAGCTGATCAAACAAGTCATCTATCCTCGGAAGAGGGTATCTGTTCTTGATTGTCACTGAGTTTAAGGTACGATAATCAACACATAACCTGGACGTACCATCCTTCTATTTTACAAGAAGCATCAGGGCTCCCCAAGGCGATCCACTAGCACGAATGAATCCCTTGGCTCGAAGTTCTTCAATCATCTTATACAATATCTCTAGCTTCGATGGCGCCATCCTGTAGACTCTCTCTGACACTGGGGCTGTTCCGGGAATCAAGTCGATAGTGAACTCGATCTCCCACTTTGGAGGCATGCCTGGAAGCTCTTCTGGGAAAACATCTGGAAACTCTTCAACTATCCGAGGCAATTGCACTGCTGCTACTGCCATCCGCAACACTGGAGGAGAAGGCTCAACTGCGCCTCGAGAAAAGGAAAACTCCGGCTCGCCTGGAATGCTAAAAACAACCCTGCCAATATGGCAGTCTATCCTAGCATACTGGTTCCTCAACCAATCCATCCCTATGACCACATCATAATCGGCCATCGAGAACTCTATCAATCTAGCGGGGAACTCTCTACCGCTAACTACGATCCGACACGAGGAAAACACTCTATCTACTCCCACAAGTCCGTTACCAGTAAGTATATTGAGCCTTACTGATAATGACTCGGGCTCCAATCCTATCTGAAGAACAGATGGCAACTCTAGAGGGGGGGTGAATAGAGTACATAGAGATAATATCCACTTAAAAAATTAACTCTATCACAAATAAAACTAATCAGAGTAAATACGGAATTTAAAGTGAGAATCAAGAGAGCATACGCAAACACAGCCGATTTTAACCTGGTTTCCCTCGTGGAGGACTAGTCCAGGCCTGAGAACTCTAGCTCAGGATTAAATCCACTATTTGTGAAATAGTAGTTTACAACCCGTACCTTTTCTTCAGAAGAGCACGTCAACTTCTTACAGAGGATCGCAGTGGCGATTTGCTTGGAATTTTCCAAGCGACTTCTTCAACTCTTGTACAAGACTCCTAACTGAGAGATGCTGAGCACTCGAGACTTAGAAAGCTTGTGGCTAGTAGATGGGAAGGGTATGGCTATTGAGCTTAAGAGAGAAGAGATGAGAAGATTGGATGATTTGAAATGAGAGAATTCTAGGCCTATTTATAGGATTTTTGTAGACAGAATTCGGCCAGAATTCGTGTAGAAAATTTCAAATATTTGGTCGTTGGACAACTAGCAACCAGCTAACCCTAAAATTAAGGTTGCTGATTTTTAGGGGACAGAGTTCGGCCCGAACTCTGTGTGGAGGCAGAGTTCGGCCCGAACTCTGTCTCCAGAGCACAGAACTGGTTCTTGGGGACCAATGGATATTTTCTGGATGGTGGAGTTTAGGGATTATTGGGTAGGCTATAGGTCAAGTCTCAAGAGCTCAGTATGACACAGTTTACATCAATCTAGACTCAATAAAAGTATAAAATACAGACTCATATATAACTGAATTGCAAAGACTGAGCTGTCTTCTGACTTGAGCTTGATGTAGACGTCGTGTGTCGTATTGAATTATTACAAGTATTATTTAGTCAATGTTATCAATATTTGGTTGACTGTGACTTTGTGTCAACAATCTCCCCCATATTGATAATTGACAAAATAATAAATGTATATTCAATATTCATACCTGGACACAGCATAGCTCTCCCGTAAACAATGCGTTGAACCTGTTGGCCTGATAAGGAATATCTCCCAAAAGCACCAAAAAGCACATATACCAAAAAGAATATACACAGAATATACATCTCTCTCCTCCTTTGGCATTTAGCAATATAATAAGAATCAAGTAATAATGGGCAAACACACTAAAAGAGAAGAAACAGCATAGAAACTAACAGAACAAGCAAATGTCATAGAATAATAAAACTACCAGAAACATAAGAGTCACAACTCATAACTAGAGTCACTAAATCAAAAAGAGTGTATCAAGTACATAAATCCAACTAAACAACTGAAAATACTAGAAAGCATAAAACATAAACTACGATCAGCAGCAGCATCATCAAGTAGAAGCCATCTCCATCATGGAGCACGAGAAGGCCCAGCGGTGTCGGAAGGAAAAGAGCGGCTGGGGTCCATAATAGCAGCATCCGGATCCAGGTAACGCATGACCCAAGGATCGTCAATGCGATGTCCCTCATGACCGGGATCCCGCTCCATGGGAATGGGCATAGAAGGATAACGGGACATAGAATACCGAATATCATACAGCGAGTTGCTGAGTGCACTCATCTGTAGGATAGTACGGTAGTCCATCTGAGTCCAGCGATCGTCCTCTAAGGCGAAACGATCTCGGAGCATGGTATGGATGGACTCAAGGGTAGCAGGAGGAGGAGGTGCATCCTGTCCAAGTGGAGGGGCGTCGGGCTCCTCATCATCAGAATGCTCAGAAGTGGTAGGAGAGGCTACGACTGCCTGAAGTCGTCGTGCCTTAGATAGGAAGGCAGGAGCAGGCAAGAAAGGGCAATCATGAAGTGGTACAATAAATGCACGAAGGACCATAGGAAGATATAAGGGATAAACCAAGGCTCGTGGTTTCTTCCTATAGTTAATCATCCAGTCCATCATGGTACGTGGAAGATTAAAAGAAATACGATAGTGAAGATGATACAAAGCTGATATTTCAAAATAAGTAACTTCGTCGGTGGAGCCGGCTTTGGGTAAGATTGTGTTAAAAACAATCCGATGAAGTTCATAGAAGTAAGGATTGAGGTATTTAGCCATAAGCTTACGAGGACGTGTGTTCGGAGTGCACAAGTCGTCCTTGAAGCTTTTAAGGGAAGTTCCGTCGGGAAAACGGAACGACCGAGCTTCAACAAGCTTTTCCCAAGAATTGGGCTCTTGAAGATCAAGATATTCGGCTAAATCAAAATCATCAAATGAGATATCGATACCCGCAACATGTGAATAGATGTGAGTATCATCATGAGTCAAGTTGCAGTAAAACATTTGTATAGCACTACGATAGATGACGAAATTCGTAGCAACTAGCTCATCAATGCAAAGATCATGAAAAATGGATTCATATTGTGAAAAGATTGTGAAGTTTATGGGGCGTCCCGTAAACACCGGACGGGTCCGAAAGTCACTAAACCAATCGTTGGACGCGTCTAGTGACACAAAGATTCGGTCGTCATAGGTGTTAGGGTCACGAGGACGTGAAGGGTTGAACAACGGATGAGGTGGTTATTGTTGTTCAACGGGTTGCTCAACGGGAGGAGGAGGATTCGACGAGGACGCTCCCTCGGTCCGAATTCTTTTCCCACGGTTGAGCAAGCGAGGAGCCATAGCACAAAGTAGAGAAAATTGAAATAGAGAAGAAGAGTAAGTTATACCTCAAATAAATGATGAACAGTGAAAGAGAATTGAAAATAGCCCTTCTCCTTGAATTTGGGAAAGAATGGAGCACAATAGAGAAGAAATTAGGGTTAGGGTTTTGAGAAAATAGTGGAGGAGAAGAAGAAAAGGTGGTAAGAAAGAGGGAGGAGGAAGAGAAACCGAATATAAGGGAAGGGTTTCTCTTGGTCGGAGTGAATCAGAACCATTGGATCAAGTTTTGATCAACGGCTTGAACCTGTCCCCGATTTTGGAACAGGAAGGCCGAACTCGGCCCGAACTCTAGTAAGGGCAGAGTTCGGCCCGAATTCTGGGTCCTTGTCCCAGAACTGAAATCAGGCTGGAAGGATAAAAAATTGGTTAAGTATGGGAAAGCAAGATAAGTTATAAAGATAAATGATTAAGAATTTTAATAAAACAGATAGTAGAAGTAGAAAGATAGCAATATGAAATTGAAAAATAGCATATCAGCAAGTGATAAATCAAAGTGTACCGTATAATAAACAAGGAGTTATACTATAATTCAGTATTTTGAATTTGCCATGAGTTAGCTACAGCGGCCGGATCCCAGCTAGCGGTAGTCCTGAAGACTAGTGCACCGTGTCGCTTAGGCTTTTACGCCTTGTTGTCAGAAGGGCCCTTTCGGCTTGTACTCATAGCAAGTTCATCATAAGAGAATCACAATATAATCGATATTTACGCAGGTGTATTTTAATTTATGACGGCTTCATCTAAAATTCCAAGTTCACGACAAAGGAAATTGAAGCGCTCTTCGGATAATGGCTTTGTGAAGAAATTAGCTAACTGATGATCAGTGTCAATAAATTCTAAGTTAATCGTGCCATTTTGCTGATGATCACACAAAAAGTGGTGTCGTATCTCAATGTGCTTCGTGCGTGAGTGACAAATGGGGTTCTTAGTAAGATTTATTGTACTAGTGTTGTCACAAAAGATAGGAATATGCATGTAAGATAAATTATAGTCTTCAAGGGTTTGCTTCATCCACAGAATTTGTGTACAACAACGCCCAGCTGCTATGTATTCAGCTTCTGTTGTGGATAGTGCGACAGAATTCTGCTTCTTGCTAAACCAAGAGACTAAAGTCTTTTCTAATAAATGGCACGTACGGCTCGTACTTTTACGGTCGACCTTGCATCCGACGAAGTCAGCATCAGAGTAACCAATGAGGTCAAAGGATGTTGACTTGGGATACCATAGGCCCACTGTAACCGTACCCTTAAGGTATCTAAAGATACGCTTAACTGCGGTCATGTGCGATTCCTTAGGATTTGCTTGATATCTAGCACACAGACAAACGCTAAACATTATATCAGGGCGACTAGCAGTAAGATAAAGTAGACCGCCTATCATACCTCGATACTTACGTTGATCTACGGGTTTGCCGGTCTCATCTGGTTCCAGTTTGGTTGAAGTAGCCATAGGAGTGCTGATTGGTTTAACATTATCAAGTTCGAATTTCTTCAGCATGTCCTTTGTATACTTCGACTGACAGATGAAGGTTCCATTTGACAATTGTTTGACTTGCAGCCCAAAAAAGTAGTTGAGCTCCCCCATCATGCTCATCTCAAACTCGGTCTGCATACACTTGGCAAAATCTTGACAAAGGGTTTCATCAGTAGAACCAAAAATAATATCATCTACATATATCTGTACTAAAAGAATAGTGTCCTTCAAAGACTTTATGAAAAGTGTAGTGTCAATTTTCCCTTTTGAAAAACCTTTCTCAAGCAAGAAGTTGCTTAGCCGTTCATACCAAGCTCTAGGGGCTTGTTTGAGTCCGTACAGCGCTTTCTTTAGCTTGAACACGTGGTCGGAAAATTTGTGATTTTCAAAGCCAGGGGTTGTTTAACATAAACTTCCTCCTTAATAAAACCATTCAAGAAAGCACTTTTAACATCCATTTGAAATAATTTGAAATTTTGAAAATTTGCAAATGCACAAAGCATCCGAATGGATTCTAATCTAGCAACAGAAGCATACGTCTCATCGTAGTCGATACCTCCCTCTTGGTTGTATCCTTGAGCTACTAGAGAGCTTTGTTGCGTGTGACTGAACCATCTTTATTTACTTTGTTTCTAAAAACACATTTAGTACCAATAATCGAGTGATTAGCCGGTCTAGGAACGAGTTCCCATACTTGGCTCCTCTCGAATTGGTTGAGTTCTTCTTGCATAGCAGAAATCCAAAATTTATCATTGAAAGCTTCAGAAATGTTTTTAGGCTCAATTTGTTAAATAAAAGCAGTGCTAGCAATAGTCTCTTAATGATGATATAGTAGTTACTCCTCGTGAAACCTCACCGATTACCAAATTTTCTGGATGTGATGGCTTGAAAGAGAAATTCTTAGGCAAGCTTTCCAGAGAATTTGTTTTGGTTGTGGTGTTCATTGGAGTAGACGTTGATGGCTCAACATCATCATCAAGAGTAGCTGCTGCACTGTTATCTTCATCAAAAGTCACATTTGTAGACTCTTCCACAATTAAAGAGCGTTTGTTAAAAACTCTATATCCCTTACTCTTGGCAGCATAGCCAAGGAAAATACCATCATCAGCTTTGGCATCAAATTTGCCTAAGTTGTCTTTGGTGTTAAGGATAAAGCATCTACATCTAAAAACTCTAAAATAAAAAATATTTGGGGTTCTCCCAAACCAAAGCTCATAGGGTGTTTTCTTCGTAATAGGACGAATAAGCATCCTATTTAAAATATGGCATGCTGTACTGACAGCTTCAGCCCAAAAATATTTCGAAAATGAAAACTTGTTCAACATAACTCTGGCCATATCGCCAAGAGTCCTATTCTTCCGCTCCACAACACCATTTTGTTGAGGAGTTCTTGGACAAGAAAACTCATGATCAAAACCATTAGAATCACAAAATCTTTCAAAATCAGAATTTTCGAATTCGCATCCATGATCACTTCGGATTCGAGTAATCATGTAGCCTTTTTCGTTTTGAACTTTCTTAACAAAAATCTTGAAAACCGAAATAGCATCACTTTTATTTGCAAGAAAGAAAAACCAAGTAAATCTTGAAAAATCATCAACAATAACAAAGGCATAGAGTTTTCCGCCAAGACTGGCTACTCTACTAGGCCCAAATAAATCCATATGGAGTAGTTACAAGGGTCTAGAAGTGCTTACAGAGTTTATGGAATGAAAAGATGACTTGGTTGCCTTGTTCAACTCATATTCGGCACATACGGTGTCCTTTTTGAATGTGATGTCGGGCAAGCCTCTAACTAGCTTCTTGGTCGATAGCCTGGATATATTATCCATATTGGCATGACCAAGATGCTGGTGCCATAGTAGCCGTTCATCTTTATGAGCATATAGGCATCTGTCTGCATTGTTAGTATTTCCAGACAAATAGAAATTATAAATATTATCCTCTCTTACCCCTTCAAAAGCGATATCTCCCGTTGACCTATCATAAATAAGGCATTTGTTTTGTCCAAAGTTGATGTCATATCCATGGTCAGCAAGATGACTAATGCTGAGCAGGTTATGCTTTAACTCGGTCACTAGGCAGACATCCTTTATTATGGGAGAGGGAGGATAACCAATATTACCATTACCTATAATATAACCTTTGAGGTTGTTGCTGAAGGATACATATCCTTCTCTCTTGATCGATAGTGATGCAAAAAGATTTGCGTCTCCTGTCATATGCCGCGAGCATCCACTATCGAGAATCCACTTACTCTTAGTTGAGGAGGGAAGGTCCACCTACATCAAGAGTAGATGTGACCTTTGGTACCCAATTTCTAGAGGGTCCTGAAAAGTTAGTTTTTGGAAACCATGCATATATTTTTCTATCAACTAATCTTCTAATTCTACATTGTGGTGATATGTGTCCATGTAAACCACAATAAGTACATGTAGCATTCCTATTTATATTAGGAGCATGCTGATGATGTCTATAAGCAGTGTAATGAGCAGAAGTATGATGATTAGCATGTTGATGATGATTATGCATAGAGTGTTGTGGAGTGGCATGGTGATATAGTCTATATGGAGCATGATGATGTTGTCTATATGGTATAACATGGTGATATTGTCTATAAGTAGAGTGATGTTGATTGTGTCTTTGTGTAATATGATGATTGTATCTATGTGTAACATGATGATTTTGTGACATATGATAATTATTTCTACGTGCATGTGGTTTGTGTCCTTTGTGAAATTGTGTGTATATGAAAGCATGATTATGTGTTGTAGATGGATGATGCGGATGACTAGCATGAGGAATGTTATGCTTTGTGGGTGTCTCATGAGATTGGGTTTGAGGTTGAACAACCTGTTTTCCCAATCTAGTCTCTAATCTCTTAGAGACAGCCTGCAGTTCAGTAACCTTAGCATTTAAGCTATATATCTTAGTCATAGAAATCTTGTGTCTACTCTTTTCTTCAGCAAGCATCGTGTTGAGTGTTGTAATTTCTTGTGTTTGTTGCTCAATAGATGTTTCAGCATCATGAAGGCTTAGTTTAAGCTTCGATACCTCATCTGTGACATCCGTGGGTGAAGTGTCTCTAATGTTATCAAGCAATAGAGAAAGTCTTTTAATTTTGACTTCATGACTTTTGATTTTGTCCTTGGCGTGTTTGTATTTACCAATGACCTTTTTGTGATCATCGAGTAAATCGATGAAAGCATCGCCAAGTTCATCAAAAGAGAAGTCGTCAAGAGTTTCGTTTGATACCTTATCGGATGTTGCCATTAGGCACACATTAGCCGTATCTTGAGGAGAGTCCTTTTCTTCCTCGGAGTCACTAGCTTCGCTTTCATGCCAAATGCTTGTGTTGGCATATTTCTTTGATGAAGTCTTCTTTTATGGCTTCTCATAGCGGTTGCTCTTCTTCAAGAATGGACAATCTTTTCGGACGTGTCTAGTCTTCTTGCAACCATAGCAAGTTGGCTCTTCTTCACCATCTTCTTGTGGTTCCTTCTTCCTTCGATTGAAGCGAAGGAATTTCTTGAAATTGCGGACCATAAGGGCTTGATCATCTTCAGAGTCATCATCATCTGTCTCTTCGGGTTCAGCCCTTCGCCGGTGAGCTTTGAGTGCGATCTCCTTAGCCTTAGGAGCAGGCTCTTCGAAGTCCTTGAGGTCAAGCTCATTAGTCATTAGCTTTTCCATCAAGGTCTCCATGGACATGATTGTGAGATCATTTCCTTCTATGATGGCCGTCACCTTAGGGTTCCAAATCTTTGGTAGCCCCCTAAGTAGCTTACGAATCTTCTCGTGATTTGAGTATTGCTTGCCGAACGAAGACAGGGGGTTGATGATGTCGAGGAATCTTGTGAACATTTGCGTGATCGTCTCATTTGGTTTCATCTTGAAAGCCTCGTATTCTTGCGTGAGATGGCTTATCTTTGATTCCTTGACTTGGGTAGTTCCTTCATGCGTCACTTCTAGAAGTCTCCATACTTCATGAGATGTGGTGCATGTAGATACCCTGTTGAACTCATTCATGTCTATAGCACAGAATAAAGCATTAATAGCTCTCGCATCTTGACTTGCCGGTTTCTTCTCCTCGTCAGAATATTTGTCATGTGATTTCTCAACGAGATCACCGTTGACAACTATCCTGGCAGGCTTTTTGTAACCGTCAGTGAAGATAGTCCACAGGTCAAAGTCTAGAGACTTGAGATAAAAACTTATCCTTGTTTTCCAATATGTGTAGTTAGTTCCATCAAATAGGGGAGGCCTATGAGTAGACTGTCCTTCACCGTGATTGGAAATCAAGGATTGTGTGGTTGCCATGGATCAGCTCTAGGATGTAAGTCCTTGTAAAGAGAACAGAGCTCTGATACCAATTGAAGAACAGATGGCAACTCTAGAGGGGGTGAATAGAGTATATAGAGATAATATCCACTTAAAAAATTAACTCTATCACAAATAAAACTAATCAGAGTAAATGCGGAATTTAAAGTGAGAATCAAGAGAGCATACGCAAACACAGCTGATTTTAACCTGGTTTCCCTCGTGGAGGACTAGTCCAGGCCTGAGAACTCTAGCTCAGGATTAAATCCACTATTTGTGAAATAGTGGTTTATAACCCGTGCCTTTTTTTCAGAAGAGCACGTCAACTTCTTACAGAGGATCGCAGTGGCGATTTGCTTGGAATTTTCCAAGCGACTTCTTCAACTCTTGCACAAGACTCCTAACTGAGAGATGCTGAGCACTCGTGACTTAGGAAGCTTGTGGCTAGTAGATGGGAAGGGTATGGCTTATTGAGCTTAAGAGAGAAGAGATGAGAAGATTGGATGATTTGAAATGAGAGAATTCTAGGCCTATTTATAGGATTTTTGTAGACAGAATTCGGCCAGAATTCGGGTAGAAAATTTCAAATATTTGGCCGTTGGACAACTAGCAACCAGCTAACCCTAAAATTAAGGTTGCTGATTTTTAGGGGACAGAGTTCGGCCCGAACTCTGTGTGGAGGCAGAGTTCAGCCCGAACTCTGTCTCCAGAGCACAGAACTGGTTCTTGGGGACCAATGGACATTTTCTGGATAGTGGAGTTTAGGGATTATTGGGTAGGCTATAGGTCAAGTCTCAAGAGCTTAGCATGACACAGTTTACATCAATCTAGACTCAATAAAAGTACAAAATATAGACTCATATATAACTGAATTGCAAAGACTGAGCTGTCTTCTGACTTGAGCTTGATGTAGATATCGTGTGTCGTATTGAATTATTACAAGTATTATTTAGTCAATGTTATCAATATTTGGTTGACTGTGACTTTGTGTCAACACTATCCGTGTTACGAATCGTGCAGACATAAAAGAATACGATGCACCAGAATCAAATAAAGCTGAATCTGGAAAGGTGTTGACGAGAATAGTACCTGCCACTACCTCTCCTGGTGCTAATCCTTCCTCTGCGGTCATCACCATAGCCTGACCGTGCCCTCGGGGTGCTGGTCCCCTCTGCTGAAATCCTCGCTGCCTATTCTGACTCTGGGCCTGGGCTTGAACATGCTTCTAGGGGTTCTGCTGCTGGAATACCTGGGACTAGGGCGGCAAGGGCCTCGGCAATGGATACTGCTGTTGCTGCTGGACTGGAACTGGTCCTCTCACCGAAGAGCTAGAAAGGTTGGACGATGATGAACCACCCCTATTCGGACAAGATCCAACCCTATGGTCTGGTGCTCCACAAGCCAGGCATAATCCTTGCGTCCTGCGACATTCTGCCACCACATGGCCTGGCTTCCCACAATGAGAACATTCCACTGCGGAAGTCTGCTTCTGCTTCTGCTGCTGCTGCTGAGGGTACGTCGGGGCTGAATACTGAACCGACGTTACTGAGGCCGCACGCCTCGGAGCTTCAATAGTCAAAGCCCTGGCTGCCAGGGCTAGGGCTGAAGATGGATTCATCTGGCCGTAGGATCTCTTCCGACCTCCGGCCCTATCCACAATCCTCTGGGAGGTATAATCATGCCTCCTAGCTGCTCTCAAGACTGCATCAAAAGTCTGATGCTCAAACTACTCAACTGCTAATAGAATCTCCAGGTGAAGCCCCTGCTGGAATTGCTGGGCTCTATCATACTCGGTTGCCACCAAGGTGGAAGCAAACCGACTGAGTCTCGAAAACTCGGCCACATATCCGTCGACCGTTCTGCCCATCTGCTTCAGATTGGTGAACCTCGTCTGTAGATTATACCGAGCTACAGTATCAAAATACTTGGTCTGGAATCACTTTCGGAATACTGCCCAAGCAATGGGTGCCTCTAATCCAACAGCCTGAGCCACCCACCAGCTGCGGGCAAGATCTAACAACTGCTGGCACACCACGGCTACCTTCTCGATCTCTGGGGTCCTGGCTACTTCTAGAATCACCTCGATATCCTGAAGCCAAGCATCTGCGATGATAGCATCTTCACTACCGTCGAAGAAGGGAGGGTTCAAGCGCTTGAAGCTGTTGGCCGCGCTGTTACCCTGATGACCTCCTCTGGTCAAAGCATCCGTCACTGCCTGGTGCAAGGCATCTCTATGACGATCTTGGGAAGCTATCAAGGTCCTGACGAGTCCTACCAAAGTGCCATCATCAGGCTCGACAGGCTGAACTGGCTGGACTGGTGGCTCTCCGTCAGAAGGCACGACTTTGGAGGCTACTCCGGAATGCTGGGCTTGATCTCTGGGTTGCTGCTGATCTGCGGGAAGTGCTCTGCCTTGCTGACCGGCAGGTCCAGGAACAATGCTGCTGAAGAAGACGACATAGGGATCAATAAGGAAGGACCAGGACAGATCAATGAGACAAGCATATGATCAGGACAAGAATCCAGGGATTCAGAAGATACGAGCAGAGATCAAGAGCGAATACTGATTGAGACATCTATTCGGTAAACCCTCACATATCTTGATTTACAAGACCTGCATGGGCCACCACTTAAACCATGTCACGCCCCAGAACCAGAATACTGGAGAGCGGGGACAGACATAGCCAGCTACGTATATGAAATGGATTCCATCTCGCTATACGGTCACGGCTGTCTAGATACATGAGGGTTTACTACAAGCCAACAGTCTTCTATGGTCATGAACAAGCCTAATGTCTCAATCACAAGCAAGTAAGTAAATGTTACAAGATGTATGATCATTAAATATACAATAATAAGGCGTCCCAAATATTACATATTCAGCTGATCATGAAGATAATCGTTATAAAATGTTAGGACTAGCAAGAGTTTAGTCATACATGATCAACCCTAGGATCTGTCAATCATGTTTCAGCCCGTAGGCAGACAGTAAGTAAGTGCAATCGAGCTAAACAGGTGCTCGTCGGCTAAACGTCTCAAAAGAATATTTTTACAATAGAGTGGGAGAGCCAAAAATAACCCACTCGTTGCCAGGGTTCCGTCTAGTGGCCACCATCTGGCTGGAAGGTCGGTAGATCCTCTGGAGCTGCTCCAAAATCTGGCCATACAAAACCAGCTGGGTCAGATCCCAGAAAGAGCAAGTGCCACAAAGGAAGCTTCACTTAGGAACTAAAACCAGCAATTAGCACAATAATATAAATAAGTAAGAACAGGAAATAAGAAAAATACATCAGGATGATATACGACGAGATAACCATGGAACTATTCAGATAACCAGGTTACAACCCGTAAACCAAACAAGGACCGGGGTTGTAACCCTTCGTCTTGAACAGAACTTGGAATTCTCACCATTTATCGGTAAAATAATACAAGCATTCTGGTCATGCAGTAATCTGGAACAGAATCAGGACAAGGCTAGACAGGTTAGACTCCATCCAATCATTTCACGGCCAAACAAGAACTACGACTTGATACTTTCACTAACTAGGGTTATCACATGCCTAGTTACTAGCAAGATGCAGTAAGAATCTTCCACAGCCACAAGCCCGGCAGTCCATCCAGGTTACCCGGGTTAAAAGATTAGGGTTGAATTCAGGTGGGTACATCGTCCAGGAAACGCATGTACCCTTAGGTAGCTTGAAGAGTGCAACACATGACAGTGTGCTGGAAATGTGCCCTACTCCACGGCAGGCTACAGATCCCAAGGCGTGCCCAGGTAACGGGATTGCCTGTAGCTGGGAGATCTCTTTATGACTAGTGTATTAATCTAGTTATTAGCCTTAGTCCATTTCAATGGGTACTCCAGACCGTGGTACTCTGGAGTCCCCTCCTAGACAAGATGCAAGACAGGACTGGATTATTTGTACAAGCACAATCGCCCACGGTGTCCAGGACATTTATACAGGTCATGTCATGTCAGGTAGCCGTCGTAACAGCTTATCAGATATATCATGTCAGGTTATCATGTCAAGTGTACTGGTCAAGAGTGCGCCACGACGGGCCACTATCAGGTCATGTCATGTTTACTTGTCACACCGTGTCATGTACAACTGTCATTTCAATCATGTCAATCAAATCGTGATTATCAAGTTCAGGACAAAAGGCGTAAGGATATAAAATGGGCATAAAAATATACCATAGGGGTTATAAGACATGGGCAAATAATAATAAATAATAGTACACAGGGCTATTGGAGAACCATGCGGCTCAAGCATATGTGGCCAGGAATGCTCTCATGCGGCTGGAAAGAGAACAGTCCATGCGGCTAATAGGGTCAGGCGCATGCGGCTAAAAGGGAAGGGTTTTATGCGGTCAAAGGGGTATCAGTCATATGCGGTTCGGAGATCCAGTCAGTCATGCGGCTGAGAAAGGCAAGACATATGCGGTCAGGAGGATGGGGAACTCATGCGGCTGGCGGGGGATGGGTCCATGCGGCTGGCTGACCAATCAAGTACATGCGGCCGGGGAAGAGCAACCCATGCGGCTGCGGGGAGCAATGACTATGCGGTCAAAGGAAGCAAACCCATGCGGCTGGGAAACTGAGGTCTATGCGGCTCGCGAGCATTGAGTTCATGCGGCTCAGGATTGCTGGAAATCCATGCGGCCAGGAAGAACTGGGCCACAGTCATGCGGCTGAGAAGGAATACTTGTCGCATGAACTTGTCATGCGGTAAAGTCAAGGCAATAGCGCATGCGGTTGGAACTGACTTGCCGCATGAATGTTCATGCGGTCAAGTGCTACCATGCGGCTCGGGACTGTGCTTCTTCTCCAAATTTTCGAGAAGAAGTACACCATAAGCCATGGCTTCCAAGCTGCATAACTCTATCATCCGGAGCCCAAATCCGAACTTCCATAGGTCAAAATGGGGTAGAACGAAACGCTCTACAACATGGAATTATCAAAACTCGGAAATAACAAGATTAAGTAGATCAAAACTCAAGAATTCCGAAAATAAAATAGACTTAGATCTACAAGAATCTAGCCATGGAAAGTAAAAATGCCAAGTACTAAAGTTAGTTAGAATGCTGCAAGAAAGAGAATGAAACAATAAAATTAGAGTTCCTCCATGAAGCAAGTTGCACTTGCTTAGACCTCTCTCTCTCTCTAGTAGGTGAAGGAAGTAAATGGAAGAAGAAGAAGAGTAATGAAGAGAGAGAAAGAAGAATGGTAATAAATACCAAAGGTGGTGGTAGGTAGGGGGTTCATCCATGGTTTATGATGCACCAAAAATAATCCCAACCGAACCAAGCCGACCCAGGCCAAGAATAAACCGAGCCAAGAAGGAAAGCTAAGCCTGGAATTAAGCAATACAAGATAAAATACGTACACGTATTCTAAAATACGTAATACGAACCACAGGCATTACATCCGGGGTCTGTTGCTGCCTCTGCGACTGCTGCGCCTACTGAAAGGGTACGCGGTCCTGAAACTATCGCTGCTGAAGGTAGACCCTCGGCTGCTGGTACTGTTGCTGAAACTGTAGAAGTTGCATCTGCTGCTGAAACTGTAGAGGTAGCATCTGCTGCGGATACTGCTGCTGAAACTATAGGGGTAGCATCTGCTGTGGATACTCTAGCTGAATCTGCAAGCGGGGCATCTGATGCGGATACTGCTACTGAATCTACAGGTGGGGCCTCTTGGCCGGGCCCGTACTGCCACTAGCTCCCTGAGTGTCTCGCATCCTCTTCTCCTTCAGCCCAAGATCGTCCTCCGCTGTCATGGCTCCTACCAGAATCTGCTCGAAAGTGGCATCGCGATCGCTCTTGGTATATGACTTGATCTCTCCGATCAAACCCCTGCGGAACCTTCTCGCCTTCCCGACCTCGATAAGATCTTCGATGAATCTGCTCAAACGGCTGAACTCTCCAGCGTTCTCCTCAACGGTCTGGTTCTCCTGAACCAAACTCTCGAACTGTGCCCCCAAAGCACGGAGTGCGGTATCGGGAAAGAATTTCTTCTTGAACAGTTTCTTGAATGCTGCCCAAGTCTGACCGGCTGTACCAACCCTCGGATCCGTCTGGTACCAGGTACAGGCCAAGTCCTGCATCTGACTGGCGGCTGCCTCGATCTGTAATCCTGCTGGTATCTGTGCCAATCAGAATATCTCCTCAATGTGCTCTATCCAATCGTCAGCGTATGTAATGCCCTCTGTACCCTTGAAGTCTCGGGGTCCCATCTTCTTGAAGGAATAGATGTCTGGAGTCCTCGGCTGATACGGCTGCATCTGGCCTCCCTGTGGCTGAGCACCCACCAGCTCTACTGTCGTCCTGACCAACTGGTGAGTATCTTGTATGCTCTGTCGGATATCAGCAGACTGGCTCTGCTGTATCTGCTGCTGAAACTCCAAGAATCGCTGGAAGAGGGTAAACACCTGAGCCGTATCTACTATCCCTGACGGTAACTGCTGTTGGTACATATCTGGAATAACGGGAGAAGGCCTCCGGACAGGTGGAGGTGCACTCCCAAAAGCTGCAGAAACTCCTATATGAGCAGAAATAGGGGGTGCTGTGGTCCCAGCGTCCATGATCGGGTGAGGGATGGTAGGCCTCTCACAAGCGTCTGCTGAGCCAGAGCGATGCGATCGTGTCTCAATAACCATCCTAGAGACAGATCAAACAAGGAATCAATACTGAGATAGAAACGATAATTCAAGGGAGGACAGTTATTCAAGGAAGCAGTCTTCAATAGGAATTTAGATGGCAGGAATCCAGTTAAAAGTTTTTCCTAATGTGATTGAGTACCTCAAAAATAATTATAATCCTAATGCAGGCTGTAGTGGTACTCTACTTCGAATACCACTACACAAATTCGACCTGCATGGGCCACCACTAAAAACGTGTCACGACCCGAACCCATTGTGAGGGTACGAGAACGTAATAGCGCCCAGCCTACGCCGCAGTGTCGGTGGTAGAACGATGTTCTAGGTCATGAACTATAACTAGCATAATATGAATACTCTCCATAAGGAGGCCAACTCAGAGGTACAACTCAATCACAATCTAAGGTAGAATGTAGCACGATAAAATAGATAAAAAATCCTCAACTGAGGTACAACAGAAATGAGATACAAGTCTCAACATCTCTACAATATACAATTCTGAAACAATGACAACAGCTAAACATGAAAAGAAATAGTCTAAGCTATCTACTCTATGCTAGGGGTATCATCCTCAGCAGCTGCCTGAACCTCCCCTGGGGTCCAGGTCGCGAGTGTCATCTTGGCAAGCTCCAAAGTAAGGGGTGCAGGGTTCCTTATCATCCTCTGTAAAATGTTCAACAGGTCCAGTCAGAACGAGAGCGAGCACAATACATCTCAACAGTTTATAGCAGGTTAGAAAATATAATCATGCAGTAAAATAAGATATAGATACTGAAGGAAATGCAGTATGTAAACAGAGAGAGAACTGTAATAGAAATATCTACTATAAGTAGAGAGCTACCAGTGACTAGTGGTTTAGAGTACAGAGTCGACATGTGAACGGCTTAATTTGTACATGGCTATACTAAAGAGGCGTACATGGCTATTCTACTTTGGAATTATTCACATGGCTATTTATACTCCCCCGTACCCCCTACTAATACACAAGGATCCAACCAGGTTATGTTATTATTCTATGTAACAGCCCCCGAAGGGTGGTAAGCCCCCAAAGGGTGATATGCCCCCAAAGGGTGATAAGCCCCCGAAGGGTGATATGCCTCCAAAGGATGATAAGCCTCCGAAGGGTGATATGCCCCCAAAGGGTGATAAGCCCCCGAAGGGTGATATGCCCCCAAAGGGTGATAAGCCCCCGAAGGGTGATACATAGTAGTCCCATAAATGGGGATTCTGATAGACCCAATAAATGGAATAAGGATTCAGAGAAGACTTTGTGATCATAAGGGTATATGTCACAAGTGATCAAAGAACCCAAGAAGCATATGATACGCCATGTAAGTGAAACGCACAGAACATAGAGTATCCGATGCTTCCTGAAGGGATAACATCTCGAGAAGGGATCCATATAGTACTAATCCGTGTGACCAACGTGACAGTATCAAGTAAAGTAATTTAATACAGGAAATAATTCTAAGCAAGTTATGAAATGATCAGAGAATGTACTCGCCTGGTGTCATGAATGTCTGAAGTAAATATACTGTCCGGGATGAGGCACCTGACTCCTAGTTAGAGCAACACAAGTCACAACAAGTCCAGAATGATAATATTGAGCTCTACGATGCATTCTACATGAATCTAGGTTAAACTAGGCCAAAGTCAACTCTTAGTCAACTCTGGTCAACCCTAGAAGTCAAACTAGGTCAACCAAGTCAAACCTAAGTCAAACTAGTCAAACTAGTCTATTCTAGGTCTAACAAGCCATTCTAGGTCCTAACAAGGCTAAACAGTCTATTCTAGACTCCATACTAGGTATACCATGCCATAGCCAACCCGTAACTCATCTACATGTCATATATATCTAACCTATATTACACACATTAGTATATCATGCAATCTCATATAGGAATACACATATAGGCTATCTATGATATATCCCACATCTATATAGGATACATATATATATATCTATACCATCTAAAATAGAAGCACCTAAACATACATACACCTATTACCATTATACAATATCAACCATGCACTAAATCATATATTTAATACATTATATCATATGGTATCACCCATACACTATATATATCTAACATATATATATAAAAGAACACATTCATATATATAGGAGTCCTATGTATATACATATCTCAATTCATATATAGGTATACATATGAAAGAGAGAGGGAAACACATGAATACAAGTGTGTGTGTGAAAGAGGGTGAGAGAGAGTGTGTGGTGCCATAAACATGATTGTGTGGGTGTTGAGAATGAGTGACAGGAAAGTGAAAGTGTGTGAAGAGGAGACGTGTACATGAGTGTGTGTGGCTTGAGGGGACAGTGAGGCAAATACACTAGGGTGTGTGTGAGACTGATACACATTAGTGTGAAACATAACAGTGGCAAAATAGTGAGCAATCAGTGATATAAAGAGTGTAAAAACAGTGAGCATGTATGTGTTTAGGTGTGTGTGAGTGATGTGAGGAACAAACAGTGACAGTCCATTAAATCCCAGTAAAACTGTTTATAGGAATACCATTTAAAACCCAACTTCATTTCAGATTTAAGCCCACATATCAATCAGGAATCTCAGATTTATATATTGAACAAAACAGTTCCCATAAATACAAATCTCAGATTTCAATATAGGAAACCCCCCCCCAAATCAGTTAACAGTAAACTGATTTTAAACCCAACTACAATCACAGATTATACATTGAAATCCTCCTCAAAAACCATGTTCAATACTCAGTTTAAAAATGCCCCAATCTCAGTTTTTGATAACTCTTGAACACACTTTAAACCATTTAGAGCAGTCTCTATTTTTAAATGTCAGGTTTTGAACCAAAACCTCATCCAAACAACCCAAATTTCAACACACTATTAGAACTCATATAGGTACACATAATAGAGATTACAATTCATGAAATTATCAGTTTAATCTAGATCAAAAGGCTGCCAAAAATCGAATTTACAAAAACTGGAAAAATCAGAAATATGGATTGATACACACGATTTCAAAAATTTAGGAAATTCGAGAATGAACAATGGAAATTAAATTAAAATACTAAAACAGGGGTTGGTAAAGTACAAACACAATGCACACGTGTTACGTGATGTGTTTGTGTCCACAAAAGTGGACACAAACGTGTCTATTCAACAAAAAAAACCAAAATCGGAAAAACTGGACACAGACTACTGCAACAGCGTACACGTGTTCACGTCGTTCGTGTGCAGGACACGACACGACACAACCCACGTGGTTGTGTCCACGTGTCGACCTAGACTAGGGCTAGGGATAGGACACCCTTCCACGTGTCCACGTCGCATGTGCAAGACACGGGACACGCGTGCCAGTGCACGTTTTCAGCAGAAAACTGCACAGTACGAGAATGGTGCACGTGTTCGTGCGTGTCCGATACGACACGTGGGGCCCTGAAACTTGGGGAGCCCTGTGTCAGTGTCGACCCCTTGCTACACGTCGAGTCTCACGTGTCGAGGTGGCGTGTCCTAGGCGCTGTGTCCCCCGAAGTGCAGGGCATGCACAGTGCCCGTGCACGCGCGCGCTCGATCGCGTATTCGCGTGCCCGACACAACTCGACACGACACTAAAATTCGACACAAACTCCAGAAACGTGTAAGCGAGACCCAAATCTAATTTCCTATTCAAACAAAATCCTAAAACTCACACGAAATGCCCATTGAGGCATTTCAACAAACACATCAAATATGACACTGATACGTGTCCTGTTAGGACACGAAATGGACACAACTTTTGGAGATTCCTATTCTGTCACGCCCCAGAACTAGAATACTGGAGAGCGGGGGGCAGACATAGCCAGCTACGTATATTGAAATGGATTCCATCTCGCTATACGGTAATGGCTGTCTAGATATATGACGGTTTATCTACAAGCCAACAGTCTCTTAAGGTCATGAACAAGCCTAGTGTCTCATTCACAAGCAAGTAAGTAAAAGTTACAAGATGTATGATCATTAAATACACAATAGTAAGGCGTCCCAAACATTACATATTCAGCTGATCATGAAGCTAGTCGTTACAAAATGTCAGGACTAGCAAGAGTTTAGTCATACATGATCAACCCTAGGACCTATTAATCATGTTACAGCTCGTAGGCAGACAGTAAGTAAATACAATCGAGCTAAACAGGTGCTCATCGGCTAAACGCCTCAAAAGAATATTGTTACAATAAAGTGGGAGAGCAAAAATAGACCCACTCGTTGCCCGGGTTACGTCTGGTGTTCACCATCGGGCTGGAAAAAGCGGTGGATCCTCTGGAGCTGCTCCGAAATCTGGCCATACAAAACCAGCTGGGTCAGATCCCAGAAAGAGCAAGTGCCACAAAGGAAGCTTCACTTAGGAACTAAAACCAGCAGTCAGTACAAGAGAATAAATAAATAAATAGTAAGAACTGGAAATAAAGAAAATACATCAGGGTGATATACGACGAGATAACCACGGAACTATTCAGATAACCAAGTTATAACCCGTAAACCAAACAAGGACCGGGGTTGTAACCCTTCGTCTGAACAGAACTTGGAATTCTTACCATTTATCGGTAAAATAAATACAGGCATTCTGGTTATACAGTAATCTGGAACACGATCAGGACAAGACTAGACTGGTTAAACTCCATCCAATCATTTCACGGCCAAGCAAGAATTACGGCTTGATACTTTAACTAACTAGGGTTATCACAGGCCTAATTACTAGCAAGATGCAGTGAGATTATTCCACAGCCACAAGCCCTGCAGACCATCCAGGTTACCCAGGTCAAAATTAGGGGTTGAATTCAGGTGGGTACACCGTCCAGGAAATGCATGTACCTTTAGGTAGCTTGAAGGGTGCAACACATGACAGTGTACTGGAAATGTGCCCTACTCGACGGCAGGCTACAGATCCCAAGCGCGCCCAGGTAACGGGATTACCTGTAGCTGGAAAATCTCTTCATGACTAATATATTAATCTAGTCATTAGCCTTAGTCTATTTCAATAGGTACTCCTGACCGTGGTACTCAGGAGTCCCTCCCTAGACATGATGCAAGACAGGACTGGTTTATTTGTACAAGCACAATCGCCCACGGTGTCCATGTTATTATACTGGTCATGTCATGTCAGGTAGCCGTCGCAACAGCTTATCAGATATAATCATGTCAGGTGTACTTGTCAGGAGTGCGCCACGACGGACCACTATCAGGTCATGCCAGGTCACTTATCAGGAGTGCACCACTACGGGTCACCATCGTGTTATGCTAGTTCCTTGTCATACCATGTCATGTACAATAGTTATTCCAAACATAATAAAAATCAAGTTCGTGACAAAAGGCATAAGGATATAAAATGGGCGTAAAATATCTAATAAAATATCTATATTCAGGGCTATAGAAGAGCCATACGGCTAAGGCCTATACGGCCAGGAAGGGTGAGACTCATACGGCCCAATTAGGAGAGTGCACGCGGCCAGGGTCACTGGATTACATGCGGCCAAGACAAGGGGCGCATGCGGCTGGAAGGGAGCAAGGGCGCATGTGGTCAGGAAACAAATCTCCATGCGGCCAGGAAATGAAGGATGTACATGCGGCTGGGATAAATCGAACTCATGCGGCCCAGACTAAGAAGTCCCTGTGGCTGAATTGATATGGGGTCATGCGGCCCAAAATCCGAGTTCATGCGGCTCGAATAATTTCGGCCTCAAGACAAGGCGGGCGCGCAGCGTATGCGGCTGCAGGAATGGAGAAGGTCTCATACGGCTGGAAGGGGATCAGGGTCTATGCGGCTCGAGGATCCAGTCAGTCATGCAGCTGAGAGGAACTGAGGACTTATGCGATTAGGTTCAATTCGTATTCATGCGGCCAAGGATGAAAGCAGTCTTATGCGGCCAGGATGCAAGGGCCTCATGCGGTTAAAGAATGAGACTCAGTCCATGCGGCTGAAGGTCTCATGCGGCTGAATCACTTGCCGTATGAATTGCCATGCGGTCAAGTCAAGCACTGTTCTTCTTCTCCAAATTTTAGAGAAGAAGAACATCATGAACCCAAGCTTCCAAGCTCCATAAAACCTTCATCCAGGGCCCAAATCCGAACTTCCATAGGTCAAAATGGGGTAGAACGAGATTCTCTACAACATGAAACCATCAAAACTAGGAAATAACAAGATTAAATAGATCAAAACCCAAGAAATCCGAAAATGAAATAAACTTAGATCTACAAGAATCTAGCCATGGAAATGAGAAATGTCAAATACTAAAGTGCTTTAGAATGTAGTAAAGAAGAGAATGGAGCAATAAAATCAGAGTTCCTCCATGAAGCAAGTTGTACTTGCCTAGAGCTCACCTCTCTCTCTCTCTGGTAGGTAAGAAGTAATGAGGAAGAAGAAGATGAGTAATGAAGAGAGAGAAAGAAGAAATGGCAATAAATATCAAGGGTGGTGGTAGGTAGGAGTTCATCCATGGTTCATAATTGACCAAAGAAAACCGAACCAAGCCAAGAATAACCAAGCCAAGATGCAAGCTAAACAAGAAATTATGTAATACAGAATAAAATACGTACACGTATTCCAAAAATACGTAATACGAACCACAGGCATTACAACTCTACCCACCTTCAAAGAATTCCGTCCTCAAAATTTAATCAAGAGGCTAGAGGAGCAATGACAAGCTATACTAATAACAAGCAAGCTATACTAGACAATCAATCAATCATACAAGCAAGGAATCGAAGGCATGAGGCATAAGAAAGACATTATACCTCACGAGCCAAACAAGTTGGGATATCACGATCGGATATCATCCTCACGCTCCCACATTGACTCCCCCAAAGAGTGATGACCCCAAGCAATTCGGACTAACTTGATAGTCTTGTTCTTGAGGATCTTCTCTCTCCGGTCCAATATAGACACGGGCCTCTCCTCATACGAAAGGTTGGTACCAACAACCAATTCCGAATGACCTAGGATGTGGCTCGGGTCCGGGATATACCGTCGTAATTGGGATACATGGAACACGTCATGCACCTCGCTTAGCGACGGCGGAAGAGCGAGACGATAGGATACATCTCCTACTCGCTCCAGAATATCGAACGGTCCTATATACCTAGGACTAAGCTTTCTCTGCACGCCGAAACGAATGACGCCACGGTTAGGCGAAATCCTCAGGAATACATGGTCACCGACCGAAAACTCTAGTGGGCGCCGATGAGAATCGGCCCAATGGCGCTGGCGATCTTGGGCAACTCGAAGATGATCTCGGACCCTTCTGACCACTTCAACTGTCTGAGCGATCATTTCTGGACCAAGCATTTGTCTTTCTCCAACATCATCCCAGGCTAGCGGGGATCTGCACTTGCTACCATACAGTACCTCGAACGGTGCCATCTGGATACTGGCCTGGAAACTGTTGTTGTACGAGAATTCCACCAGGTGCAAGTGATCTTCCCATGAACCACCGAAGTCAAGTGTGCAAGATCGCAACATGTCTTCAAGAGTCTGGATCGTACGCTCCGACTGACCATCTGTCTGCGGATGATACGCTGAACTGAACTGGAGACGAGTTCCCAAACTCTCTTGCAGGCTACGCCAAAAGTGCGACGTAAACCTTGAATCTCTGTCCGAGGTGATACTGACTGGCACTCCGTGCAACCTGACAATGTGCCTGAGGTACATCTCCGCTAGCTGAGCCGTCGACTGACCAAGTCTGAACGGGAGGAAGTGAGCTACCTTCGTGAGCCGATCAACTATAACCCAGATAGCATCTCTGCCAGCTGGGGATCTAGGTAATCCAGTCACGAAATCCATTGTTACATGCTCCCACTTCCATTCTGGAATGGGCAAGGGGAAGGGCTGAAGAAGTCCTGCTGGTCTCTGATGTTCGGCCTTGACTTGTTGGCAAACCAAACACCGAGAGACAAACCGAGCTATCTCCCGCTTTATGCCATTCCACCAAAAGTGCTGACGGATATCTCGGTACATCTTCGTACTGCCAAGATGGATGGAATACTGAGAACTGTGCGCCTCTGCCATGATCTCCCGTCTGATTTCTCCACTAGGCACACAAAGACGCTTCCCATGCCTAAGTGTACCATCCTCATGAATGCATAACTCTGGTCTTCGTCCTGTCTTACACTCTGCTCTGAGTCGCTGAAGCTTGGAATCTGTTGACTGCGCCATCTGGATCCTCTCGACTATAGTAGACTGGACCTGCATACTGGCCATCAATGCTATACTAGAAGGGCGAACAACTTCTATACCCATCTTCTGAAGATCTGCTAGCAGCTCTGGTTGCGCTGTTAGAAAATAAACTCCGGCTCTCCTGTTCAAAGCATCTGCAACAACATTGGCTTTTCCAGGATGATACTGCAGGTTGACATCATAATCCACAAGAAGCTCCAGCCATCTCCTCTGACGCATGTTAAGATCCTTCTGAGTGAAAACATACTTCAGACTCTTTTGGTCGGTGAAAATCTCCACCCTATCTCTATACAAATAGTGCCTCCACAACTTAAGTGCAAACACTACTGCTGCCAGCTCCAAGTCATGTGTTGGGTAATTTCTCTCATGATCACGAAGTTGCCGTGATGCATAAGCTATTACCTTCCCATGCTGTATCAGAACACATCCTAAGCCTCTGTCTGAAGCATCACAATATACTGAGAATCCTCCGGTTCCATCTGGAAGAGTGAAAATAGGAGCTGTTATCAGGCCTCGCTTCAACTGCTCAAAAGAACTCTGACACTCTGCTGTCCAAGCAAACTGCGCATCCTTACGGGTCAACTGCGTCAATGGCG
>JANAVB010033486.1:0-62825 GCA_029216955.1 Iris pallida
TGGACATTCAGACACCAGGCGAGTACATTCTCTGATCTTTTCATACTTGTCTGGACTATATTCTTGTCTAGATTACTTTACTTGATGCTGACATGTATCTACACAGATTAGTACTATATGGATCCTTTCCTGAGATGTTATCCCTCTACGGGTGCATCGGGTATTTCATGTTCATGTACTTTATTATGTGCATCAGGTACTCCTTGTACTCGTACTAGTTCATGTTATTACATGTTCTCATGTGCTTTATCATGTGCCTCATGTACTACTCATTACATGAGTTCACGTATCTTAGCTGTATTCATGTGCCTATAACGTAACTTGAATGGATCCTTGTGTATTGATTGGGGTGGGGTGAGTAGAATTAGTTATGTGATCGTTATCCCCAGTAGCTGTATTCATGTGCCTCTTAGTTGTATTCATGTGCCCCTAAGCCGGTTACATAACCATATTGTACTCTAAATCACGTAGCCACTTACAGTCTCTACTATCATATATTACTTTCAATTACAAAATATCTTCTATTTATTCGTACTTCCATTTAGCACTTCCTGTATTTTACTCTATTGCATGATTTATACTCCTAACCTGCTATGAACTGTTTGAGATATGTGCTCGCTCCTGTCCTAACTGGACCTGTTGATAAATTTTACAGATAGCCTGGAGGTTGCCTGCTAGCCTAGAGGAGACACAGTAGAGGTTGTATAGATAGCTAGGGTTTGCTTATAGCTTATTTTCAGTTGTCTTGAGTTGTATTTATTTTATGGATTACTGTATTTGAGCTTTGAAATGTATTTCTGGGTTGGTGTATCTTAGACACTTAGACTTCTATCTGCTGTATCTCTTTTGGATTTTATGTTTTATCTATCTTCCATTATGCTCTACCTTAGATGTGATTGAGTTTACATTCTGGTATGTCACCCCCATTCGGGGAGTATAAACTGCTTAGCCTTATACTGTTAGATGCATGAGACCTAGGATAGCGTTCTACCGCCGACACTGCGCGTAGGCTGGACGTACGCACGTCTCGTGCTCTTACTCTAGGGTGCGGGTCGTGACATCGACGACCGACAAGCCTAGGCCGAAGGAGACTCGCTTTGACAAACCGCTCCGAAAAGAAATGCCTCATGGGCTGGAGAGGCCCTACAACTTCGACATCTTGGCATAATTGGCCAACACACCGGCCAAATTATCGCTATACGAGCTCCTGAGACTCTCCAAAGATGTTCGCGTCGCACTAAGCGAGGCACTCCAGAATGCCGACGCATATCTGGCTCAGTCTAATCTCACTTGGGAGAGCTCGCCTGCAGATCTCCAGGACAGTGCTTGCACAGGTGCAATGCCCAACATCATCTTCACTCTGCAGGATATGCTTATCAAGACCAACCTGTACGATCGCCCTCTGCATTATACTGGGTACATTGGCGATATCAAGGTGGATCGGATGCATATTGACCCCGGTTCCTCTATAAGCATCATCATAAAGAGCTTACTACATCATCTGTGCATCCCAATGCATCGTCTGACGCCGATAAGCACCGCCATCAGCAGTTTCAATTCAGGCAGAAGCTATCAGATCGGGAAGATTCGTTTGAAGTGCCAAATCAGCGACCTTCAGTCAGAAGTTACCTGTTATGTCATAGATGCGGACACTTCCTACAACATTCTACCGAGGCATCCTTGGATACACGATTATATGATCGTGCCCTCCACACTGCACCAGTGCTTCAAGTACGTCCACAAGCACGGCTTCGTGAGGACAGAATTTGCCGATATCGATCCTTTTAAAGGGGTCGAATCCTACTACTCAGATTCATGCTTGTACGAGAAGTCAAAAAAGTACCTTGCCGAAGGAGATACTCAAGCCGAAACTGAGGCGGCAGTTGGATCAGAAGAATCGCTGACAATCCTCCTCCAAGCCCGCAAACCTGGCAGAACTGTACCCCTTACGGCAACTCTGCGTAAAGATGCAATCAGCCTCTCTGCACAGGAGGAGCAGATGATAATCCGACTGCCAAGGTTTGGCCAAGCGCCAAGACTCACGACAGTGCCACTGACAATCAGGCTGCCTAGAGCTAGTCAGCAACAAATAGAGGAGCGCAATCCCTATGTCAAGCCGATGACGATTCATCTTCCAGAATAAATCGGCAGCCGAGCGCTAAGCCGGGGACTGCTAGCCAGCCAACAACTCCCCGCCCAGCACCGAGCACCAACCTAGGGATGGCTAGTACGCCAACGACTCCACGTTCTGCTCCACCCATGGAGCCCCTAATGATTAAGCTGCCTAAGTCATCCTCCCAGTCTTCATTGACACAGGGGGTAGCTGAAGAAGAGTCAGAACTTGCCAAGTATGTGGCTACTCACACCGATGTTCCATCCGCAGATGATGTAATCCCACTGGAAAAGATATATTACTTCATCAATAAAGGGCTATCTTTGAATTATCTTGAGCTTAATAAGCTTTATACAATGTATGCTATGGAACACGGTATAGGCACCCACCTGCACACACAGGTAACAAATATCTACACCGTAAACCAACTTACTCCAGTGGAAGATGCTTACCGCATAATCGAGGGAGAGGATCATCCAATCATCTTCGGCCGGAAGAATGATCCATAACCCTTTAGGGTAGAAGAGATTGATCTCGAATCCGACACCGGAAGACTGCCCCTTTATCTGTATAGTTCCCAATCTAAGTACCTCATACAAAAATAGGGGCATGATCTGGAAACTACACCTGGCTTGAACTACGGCACTGGACGGCGATTACCCTTATAATTGTCGGTCCCGACTGGGAAACCACGAGACTATTATAACAAAACCAGATGTGGGCTAGGTTATGTTACACCGACAACGACCCCTGAAAGCTCAGACGAAGAATGCGACTGGCATTCACACTCAACCGGATCACCCACTTCCGATTCGGATGTCAGCATTGGGGACATGCTCAGGCAAGTCTGGTCCGTCAATATGGCGTTTGCCGTCGCCTACGAAGAAGATGAAGAAATTCCTGAACTTCTTGAGTTAGAGCCGTGGGCACAAAAACTAGATGCGCAATGGGAGAAGCGGTTCGAACAAAGAGAGCCTCCTACCGAGGATGAGGTTTTGCAAATTGATCTCGGTGAAGATTCCTCTCCGAAGCCCATCTTCGTCAGCAAGAATCTGACAGACAAAGAGTGGGAATCGCTACTGCAACTCATCAGAGAATACATCGACGTGTTCGCCTGGAGCTATGAAGATATGCCAGGACTGAACCCCGAGGTTGCACTTCACAAACTCAACATTGGTCCGGACGCAAAACTGGTCAAGTAACAACAACGACGGTTCCGCCCCGACATCATGAATGCCATTGAAGCTGAGGTCAACAAACTGATAGCCAGCGGCTTCATCCACGAGGAACAGCATCCAGAATGGGTCGCCAACATAGTACCAGTCCTCAAGAAGAATAAAAAGATTCGAATCTGCATCGACTTTCGCAATCTGAATGAGGCATGTCCTAAGGATGAGTTTTCCCTCCCTATCACAGACATCATGATTGACAACACCTGCGGCTTTGAGCGTATGTCATTCATGGATGGTTTTTCGGGGTACAACCAAATCAAGATGTTCCCTGATGACGAAAAGCATACATCATTCCGAACACCAATTGGCACATATTGCTACACAATTATGCCTTTCGATTTAAAGAACGCTGACGCCACCTATCAAAGAGCTATGAGCATTATCTTTAGAGACCACCTGCGTAAGACAGTGGAATGCTACGTCGACGACATCGTCGTCAAAAGCCGCTCTAAGGAAGATCATCTGCAGGATATGAGGAGAGTGTTCGACCTGATACGAGCGCACAATTTGAAGATGAATCCCACAAAATCCTTCTTAGGCGTATCCAGCGGAAGGTTCTTGGGTTTCATCATTACTTCCCAGGGTATCCTCTCATCATAACACCATAATTTACATATCCTATAGCAGGCTCGTAGTAGTACAACTAAGTCATTGCGCTACTGTGAAATCGTACTAATGCGAATCTCGACCTGCATGGGCCACCACTAGAAACGTGTCACGACCCGCACCCTAGAGTTAGGGCACGAGAACGTAACAACGCCCAGCCTACGCCACAGTGTCGGCGGTAGAACGCTGTCCTAGGTCTTAATACATCTAACAGTATAAGACTAAACAATTTATACTCCCCGAATGGGGGTGACATAGCAGAATGTAAACTCAATCACATCTAAGGTAGAGCATAAAGGAAGATAGATAAAACATGAAATCGAAAAGAGATACAACAGATAGAAGTCTAAGTGTCTAAGATACAAACTCAGAATACATCTCAAAACCCAAATACAGTAATCCATAAATACAACTCAAGATGACTGAAAATAAACTATAAGCAAAAACCCTAGCTATCTATGCAACCTCTACTGTCTTCACTAGGCTAGCAGGCAACCTCCAGGCTATCTGTAAAATTTATCAACATGTCCAGTCAGGACAAGAGCGAGCACATTACATCTCAACAGTTCATAGCAGGTTAGAAAATATAATCATGCAGTAAAGTAAGATACATGTACTGAAAGAAATGCAGTATGTAAACAGAGAGAGAGAGCTGTAATAGAAATATCTACTAATAATAAAGACTAACAGTGGCTAGTGAGTCAGAGTACAATATAGACATGTAAATGGCATAGGAGATTCTGATGCTACACTATGGAAGAGATTCTGATGCTACACTACTTGGATAGTATTCACATGTCTATTTCTACTCCCCCGTACCCCCAATCAGTACACAAGGATCCAACCAAGTTATGTTATGATACTATGTAACAGCCCCCGAAGGGTGATAAGTCTCCGAAAGGTGATAAGCCCCCAAAGGGTGATATGCCCCCAAAGGGTGATAAGCCTCCGAAAGGTGATAAGCCCCCGAAGGGTGGTAAGCCCCCGAAGGGTGATACATAGTAGTCCCAAAAATGGGGATTCTAGGAGACTCTGTGATCATAAGAGTATATGTCACAAGTGATCGAAGAACCTGTGAAGCATAGTGATACGACATGTAAGTGAAACGCACAGAACATGTTGTACCCGATGCTCCCTAAGGATAATATCTCAAGAAAGGATCCGTATAGTACCAACTCGTGTGACCAACGTGATAGTACAAGATGTAGGAAATAATTCTAAGCAGGATATGAAATGATCAGAGAATGTACTCGCCTGATATCTGAATGTCCAAGGTAAAGATACTGTCCGAGGAGAGGTGTCTGGCTCCTAATTAGAACAGTACAAGTCACAACATGTCCAGAAGGGTAATATAAAGCACTACAATGTATTCTACATGAATCTAGGTCAAACTAGGCCAAAGTCAACCCTTGGTCAACTCTGTTCAACTGCACTAGTTAAACTAGGTCAAACTAGGTCATGTCCTAACCCAGCAAGTCTTACTAGGCCTAACCAAGACTATCCTAGCAAGCACACATCAATACAAGGCTATACAAGCCAACATACACCCGACTCTATATAGCATGCAATTATTCAATACTCAAATAGGCAAGAATTCACATTGGATATACACTAGGTAATCTATTACTTTAAGCTATATATGTCTACACATATATACACATGCATATATTGGTATTCAACATTAGGTCTATAATCATGGCATTTGAAATGGTTATATAAACTTATATATTACAACACAATATGCTAACATATATATAATATACATACATAGCTAAGTTAACTATATTCATAAATACTTATTTAAGAGTCTATGTGTGTGTATGTGAACATGGCAAAGGGGCAAGTGAGGGTTAAATGGGCATACATAGTGTATACATATCAAGGAGTGTCAAAGTGTAAGTGAACAATGTGTCAAGTGTGATAGTGTCAACATAGTGTAAGGGGGTACATGAGGTAATATAGGATTTGTGTTAACATAGAATATTACATCTCATTAACTTGTATATTGCATACATTACATCTATTATTACATTACATTCATGCTTGCATTCATTCATCATTCATTTATTCTCTTGCACCACTATATGCACCATACATTACATACTATGGAACCTACATATTCATTACAAGCCATACTTATACATGCTTACATTAGATAGGATACTTACACCTCATATATCATTTATTTAAACATTTACTCATGCTTGCATTCTCTATTTAATTACATAATGTATATACATTAACATGGGTTAAAATCAAATAGAACATTATATTGCACATAAGGGTGCACAAAATACATATGCCGAATAGTAACTCCTACTAATAATCAATACTGTATCATCTCACCATGAATTAAAATCTAGGATTAAAGTATGTTATAGATCTATGTGTTAGATTTCTGAAACTTCAAACGGATCGCATTTTCGTTTCTGGGAACTCCCGGAATCGCGAAAACACCGAGAACGCGTTTGTCTTTCGTACAGCTGACACTCAAATAATTCTCCAGAAAGTTACTTAAATAATTAGGCCTATTAATACATGTTTTTGGAAAGATAACTTCAATACTCTTCTTTTAAAAAATGAAAGATTAAATCGAGCTTTGAGCTAGAAGTTATGACATTTCTAAGTTAGGGCTGAAATTAAAAACGTGGATAAAAATCATGACGGATTTGGGTAGTTTGAGACAAAAGAACACAAGTATATAACATAATATATCAAGAACTCACTCTCTACACTAATATATATATATGAGACACTATAGAACACATCTCCAATACAAAAATATGAGATTAAACATGTAATAATTCATTCATACATAACAACACATAGTGTGTCCAAATTTGGGATTTTTTCACATGGACACAACCACAACACAAAGGACACTCCTATGACCTCCAAATGGACACGAAATGGACACAAATGGAGATGCAACCATGGGGGTCATTCTTATGGGTTCAAAATAGACCTATATGCATGAGAAAATAAAAAAAAAGGGATTTATACCTCCCGGTAGATCGAATCGAAGAAAAGTCTTCCCGGAGCGACACTGACACGTAGAGATTCCAAAAGGACACGAACGAGCTCCGAATCCTCCCAAACTTGGGTAGCTTCCTCCTTGGCTAGAATGGAGAAGGAAAGAAGAAGATTTGGTGGTGAAATGGAAGGATTTGGTGGAGAAATTGCTAGGGATTGCTCTCTCGGAATTTGGGGAAGAACAATAGAGGAGTATGGATGAGAATAATGAAATGAACTTGAGCCTATCCTCTCCCAAAGTGGCTGGCCATATGGGGCTACTTGTCCTATTATGGTAAGGTCCAAAATGCCCCCACTAACCTATTCTATGAGTATTAGGAAAGGGCTAATTGGTTGGGGCTAAATTAGTCATTCTAAAGTCTCTAATCACACTAACCTTATCCATAATAATTAGTCTAACCTCTAACTAAAACATTTCTATCATTTGGACTAAATTTAATATCATGTGGGCTATGCCTAACTAGTGTGTGGGTCCCACTAGAGTCAAACTACCCCCGGGTTCCCGTTTCAAGTCGGATTGAGTTGAAATTCGAACCCGACTCAAATAACCCCAAAACAATATCATAAATAATAAATAATATCAAAATTTCAAAGAGGTCAAATACAAAAATATCCTTAGGCCAAAAATGACATTAAAATATCATAATCACATGGTTAGGCTCTAGGTCAAATAGTCTCTAGGGTTTCACTAGCAAAACGTCAAAACCACAAGTCATTGATTTAAATAATTTTGAAATGATTTAAAATCACCAAAAATTATATCATGAATTAAATATCATTATTAAAATAATTATGAACACAAAATTTCAAAATTACCCTCATTTGAGAAACTGGGTGCTAGAACTCTACCCACCTTAGAAAAATTTCGTCCTCGAAATTTAAGATCGATAGTACTCCTTCTAGAGCCTCTAACCTACCCAATATCTAAGGTAACACTTCCTAACACTGGAATAATAAACGGACATCTAAAAAGTGTCAATCTAGGAATACCTCCAATACTGCTCTGCTGTACGGCGGTAATGGAACTTCAATAAAATATGGACTGGAACCTATATCCAAGGGACTGGACCTATTTAAAATGGTCTTAACTAAGGATGAAAAGGAACTAATCATAGGCTATAGGTATGCTCAAACAAATATCTTCCTATTAACCATCTATTAATACATTCTATTACCATAGGAACGATGCATTACTAAGACATATAGGCCCCTATCTCTCATAACACATTTATACTCACTAAAAGACTAGTACATCCTATCAAGACTGATACTATAATCTCTCATAAATCTTATAAGCTACATGTTTAGAGACACACATCCCCACATCAAGGACTAACCTATATATATCTATAACTGATACTAATGGGGTGACGTCCCTATTTCACAACAATCAAGGTCTAAATTTTTTTTTCTAAATCATGCAATTTGAAGGAATAGTATACAAGGTCAGGGCATACCGTAGCAGTTGGAAGCCTCACCTAGGTGCACTGGTCATTCTAGGTCAAAACAGTACTATGGTATCAACACACAAACAATCTAGGGTGTCCTAATTGGGAAGGTAAGGAAACAACAATCATCAAGGTTGTAGGGATGTCTACCATCCTATATGAAAATTGGTCATTAACAAGCAGCTAAGAAATTATTAAAAGGTTACTATTCCATAAAATGGCAAAAATTAAAAGTTTAGGCACAACAATCACAAATAGATTTTTGTCTTGACACGATCTAAGTTGATCAATTTTGGGATAAAACGAGATTTGGGCAAGAAGGGAAATCAATGAAATCAAAGTATGAGCACGAGCATCCAATGATGGAGGTTCAGGTCATGATTAAATTAAATTCGACTGAGTACGAATACGAGGTTCATAGGCGATGAAAAGATTTCAAGGAGAATTGTCAAGGCTGTCGCGAATGAGACTCTAGGGTCAAGTTTAACTATGTCTCCATTCTCGTAGATTGATACATAAAAAAGCGAACCAAAGTGCAATAGGTTGATCAGACCATCATGTACCGGTTCTGATTAGACAATATGTTAGTGGGTGGCCACCCAATAAAATATGTCATGACCAAGCTCGAAAATAGATAAGCTTACAAAACTAAGGCTAATTTAGCAGCACAAGATATAAGGATGGTAATGATGAAAGGAATTACATAGTCCAAGTTTCTTAACCAACGGGTCAAGTAATCAGATAAGGTACAAGGTTAAGCATCTAAGGAAACAAGCAGAACACCATCACATGTCGGGTCGAAAGAATTGAGTCAAAGCTAGATTTCTAATTAAAATAAGAAGAAATTTAGTATAATGGTAGAGGTTATAGTTTAGCCAGTTGACCAGAAAATCATATCAAGAAAATAGAGTACAAAAAGACGGGTTTTAGTGGGACATGATATACCTACACGAAGGTGAGCTCGTCTAGGTCTTGTATATAAGATTTGTTGGAGGGTAACGGCTAGTATTACATTCCGAATATCAGAGTCACGATAAGGAACGTCAAGGATCTCAATTAGAAAGTGGGAGTTCAAGAGGTGGTAATTAATGCACAAAAATAATGAAGATCGATTTAGTCATCTGCTTCAGATACTCTTAAGTTCATCTGGTCATAACTTGCCAATCATATCTTTACCTCACCAGTCTCCATATGAAAATTTAACCCTTACTTAAACCCTTACCATGATTACCGTAGAAAATTCCTAATTTTCAAACATCACACTTGAAGCACAGCCCTCACATTTAGGAATCAACATTAACCATTTATTTAAATTTCCAAGTTCTTTCATCTTGTCTTAAATTTGACCCAAAACCTCTAAATTCCGTTTACGAATTCCTTGAACTTGTTCAAATTGTTCTCCTCGTATTACTTAATTTAAATCTCTAGGCCTTACAAAACTTATCTTACATCATAAAATCAACTTCCGTATTTTCTTCGATATACACCCTTGAATATTATTCTCCTAAAAATATTTCACAACAATCTCTAAACTTCCATAACTTTGTGTTCTCTCTATCCCTAGTCATTTCCTCGCAACATCTTGTTTAATATCCTTATTAAACACAATTAACTTCTCTTTTCCATTACTAACCTTCTACATAGCCTCAGAGTAAAAGTTTTCCCCTGAATCAATAACCAAGATTTTCTAAGTTCTCAAAGCTAGGTTGACCTCTGATATCCTCATTAGTTTTGAATACACCTATAAACTATCTCATAACCCCAAAATTTTTCTAAATGTAATTGTTTCCAGATTGGCAGTATACATCTCCTTATTCTATTCGAGACCTTTACCACATTTCTATCTCAAGTTTTCATATGGAAAAATCCACATTTGATTTCCTTTAGATCATCATAAAATAACCAGTTACGTCTTCTCTGAGCTACATAATTTACGTCACTTCCTTAGCCTTCCCCATGCAAAAGATACGAAGATTCAAGGGTTTCGAAGTACATCAGGTAGGGACGGCAAGATATGGATAATTAATGTAATGAGACAGAGTTTAAGATAAGAGGTAAATAAGAATGCAAGGGAATAATGGCGAGAAAGAATAATGAAGATATGTTCCTTCTCATCGGTTCAAATGAGAGGAACCCATCAAGCTTAAATTCAATAGCAAGGAATGAGGGTGAATCCAAACAAGAGGAAAAGGAATTCCAATTGAAGTTCAAAATGAGTTTCTCAGGGGTCGTCCCAGAAATCTCTCAAAGAATCCTAAGTGTGATTGAGTACCTTGGATTTAAAAATATTAATCTAAATACAAAATTAAATCAACAACTACAAAATTTTATCAAAATCATCAACTAATACCAGGATTCAAAGTTCTATAATGAATCCACAAAATCAAATTCAAATCAAGGAAAAAGGTGAATCAAAACAAGGAAAAGGAATTTAAAATCGGAATTCAAAATGAGATTCTCAAGGGTCATTCCAGGAATCTCTCAAAGAATTCTAACAGTGATTGAGTATCCTCTCATCCTAACACCTTAATTTATATATCCTATAGCAGGCTCGTAGTAGTACAACTAAGTTGTTGCGCTACTACGAAATCATACTAATGCGAATCTCGACCTGCATGGGCCACCACTAAAAATGTGTCACGACCCGCACCCTAGAGTTAGGGAACGAGAATGTAACAACGTCCAGCCTACGCCACAGTGTCGACGGTAGAACGCTGTCCTAGGTCTCAAAGCATCTAACAGTATAAGACTAAACAGTTTATACTCCCCGAATGGGGGTGACATAGCAGAATGTAAACTCAATCACATCTAAGGTAGAGCATAAAGGAAGATAGATAAAACATGAAATCTGTCACCCCCATTTCCTGTATTTCGTATTTATACTCGTAATTTGATTTTGGCACGTATTTTATTTTCTCGACTTGCGGGATTTTGGTTTTCCTCATATTTCGGGTTTCGGCTCGGTTTTAATTGGTTTGGGTTGATTAGGTTTGGTATGAGTGGAACACTTTAACCTACACTCTACCCTCAACACAACACAACCACCCTCATTAAATCCCTACCTACTTTTCTCTCTCCTCATTATTTTCATTTATTTCTTCTTCTTCTTCCTTCTTCCACACAATACCCCAACCCATTAGGCAAGTGCACCTTGCCATCAAATAAGCACCACTTTTTATTTATCTATTAGCTAGATTAGGCCATGGAGAACAACTTTAGAACTTGACATTTTGTGATTTGGAGTTTCCTTTGTTCTAGATCTAGGTTTTTACTATTTTTGGATTTACATAGTTTTGATCTATTTAACTTTGATTTTTGTATGTTTTGATGCTTCCATGTGGAAGAGAATTCGATTTTACTCAAGTTAGAACTTTAAAAATCTAGATTTGGTTTTAATTTGGCTAAGTTATGAAGAATTGAAGTTCTTGGTGTTCTTGGACTTGCTCTCGGCCAGGAAGAACAGCCCTCTGCCTTGCGCTTTTTAGCGCATGGCCGATTGCGCACCCCCGGCCTGTGCTCTTTAGCGCATGGCCGATTGCGCAATCACTTGGCCAGTGCTTTGCGCTGCGCTGGATTGCGTTGGCGCAAGCTAGCCATGCGCAAGCCAGCCATGCGCAAAGTAACCCCTGCGCAATCGACCATTACGCAATCCACCCCTGCGCAATCCTCTTTTGCGCAATCCATCTGCTGCGTCATCCACCCCTGCGTAATCCTCCTGTGCGCAATCCATCTGCTGTGCCATCCACCCCTGCGCAATCCTCCTGTGCGCAATCCATCTGCTGTGCCATCCACTCCTACGTAGTTGGTACCCTGCGCAGCTCACTCCTGTGCAGTTGGTACCCTGCGCAGCTCACCCTGCGCAGTTGGCTTCCTGACGCACTTGACTCCTGCACAATCCAACCCCCTGACCCCTTGCGCAAACCATTGGCTCTTGGAGATCTGGTTTTATTTTCTTTAAGCCTGGCTCTTCTATAGTCCTATATATATTGATATTGTATTAGATATTTTATGCCTATTTTATATACTTACGCCTTTTGTCATGAACTTGATTTTACTTAATATATTAGAAATGTCTATTGTACATGGCATGGTATGACAAGGACCTAGCATAACACGACAGTGACCCGTAGTGGTGCACTCCTGACATGACCAACCTGACATGACAGTGACTCGTAGTGGTGCACTCCTAACAAGCACCCTGATATAATTTATCTTGATAACTTGATAGTGGCCCGTGGCGGCGCACTCCTGACTTGACTTGACTTGTAACTTGTAACTTGACTCCTATAATCAACTTGACATCGTGGGTGTTCCTGCTTGCTTGCTTGTACAATCTACTTGTCTTGTCTTGTATCATGTCTAGGACGTGACTTCCTGGGTACCACGGCCAGTGACTCGCGCTAAATTGGATTAGGCTAATGATTAGATCAAACTAGAATATGGAGAATTCCCAGTCACAGGCAATCTCGTTATCTGGGCGCTTTAATGGACTTGTAGCTTGCCGACGAGTAGAGCACATTTCCAGCACACTGTCATGTGTTGCACCCTCTAAGTCACCTAAGGGTACATTTGTCTCCCGGGCAATGTACCTACCTATAACTCTCAACCTACGGAAGGATAACTGGATGGTCTGCAGGGCTTGGGACTGGAATTCTCACTTGCATCTTGTTAGTAATTAGGTTTGTGATAACCCTAGTTAGTTAAAGTAGTAAGCCGTAGTATTTGTTTGGCCGATTGCGAATGGATGGTGTCCAGCCTTGTCTAAGTCTTGTCTAGCTCCAGTACCTGCTATCTCCTGAGCATGTTTGTTTTACTTGTCTTAACGATAAATGAGTAGAGACAGTGAGCTATTCAGGCGAAAGGTTACAACCCCGGTCCTTGTCTGGTTTAAGGATTGTAACCTGGCTTCCGGAATGGTTCTACGTCCCTAGTCGTTTATCGCCCTGTGTACTTTACTACTTGTACTTCTTTTATTCTTATGTTCTGATATGCTGGCTTTTGTTCTTATTTGTGGCCTCCTTTGTGGCACTTGCTCTTTCTGGGGTTTGACCCAGCTGGTTTTGTGTGGCCAGATTTCGGAGCAGCTCCCGAGGATCTACCGAGCTTCCAGCCCAATGGTGACAACTAGACGGAACCCGGGCTAAGAGTGGGTTTTCCTTTTGTTTCACCCACTTATATGTAAATTTATTCTTTTGAGGCGTTTAGCTAACGAGCACCTGTTAGCTCGATGCACATTTACTTACTGTCTGCCTACGGGCTGTAAACATGATTAACAAATCCTAGGGTTGATCATGTATGACTAAACTATTGTTAGTCCTATCATTTTGTACGACTAGCTTCATGATCATCCAATATGTAATATTTGGGACGCCTTATATATATATATTTGATGCTCTAATATCTTATAACTCTGTTAGTTGCTTGAGATTGAGACGATAGGCTTGACCTTAAGAGACTGCTGGCTTGTAGTAAACCCTCATATCTAGACAGCCGTGACCGTATAGTTGAGATGTATTCTATTTCAATATACGTAGCTGGCTATGTCTGCCCCCGCTCTCCAGTATTCTGTTTCTGGGGCGTGACATGGTTTAAGTGGTGGCCCATGCAGGTCTTGGCATTCAAGAAATGTGAGGGTTTACCGAATAGATGTCTCAATCAATATTTCATCCTTGATCTCTGCTCGTATCTTCAAATCCCTGAGATTCTTGACCTGGTCACACGCTTGTATCATTGATCTGTCCTGGTCCTTCCTTACTGTTCCCTATGTCGTCTTCTTCAGCGGCATTACTCCCGGACCTGCCAACCAGCCAGAGGAAGCTCGACAAGCACCCCAGCGCCAGGAAGATCAAGCTCAGCACTCTGGAGTAGCCTTCCGAGTTATACTTTTCGGAGGCTCGAAACCTCCAGTTCAGGCAGCTCCGCCCGCTCAACCAGCTAGACAGGATGAGGGACCTTTGGTAGGGCTTATCAGAGAACTACTTGCATCCCAAGATCGTCGAGGCGACGCCTTGCACAAGGAAGTTCATGATGCACTAAACCGAGGAGGTCCCCAAGGGAATCAGGCGGCCAACAGTTTCAAGTGCTTGAACCCTTCCTTCTTTGACGGCAGTAAAGATGCGATTACCGCAGACGCTTGGCTTCAGGATACCGAGGTGGTTCTAGAAGCAGCTAGGACACCTGAGAATGAGAAGGTGGCGGTGGTACGCCTACAGTTGTTAGACTTGGCTCGCGATTGGTGGGCGGCTCAGGCCATGGGTTTAGCGGCACCAGTCATTTGGGCGACGTTCAGAGAGAGGTTCCAGACAAAGTACTTCGATGCGGTGGCACGGTATGACCTGCAGACCCGGTTCACCAACTTGAAGTAAGGAGGCAGGACGGTCGATGGCTATACGACCGAGTTTTCCAGGCTGAGCAGGTTCGCCCCCACCTTGGTGGCAACCGAGTTCGATAGGGCTCAGCGATTCCAGCAAGGACTGTACTTAGAGATATTATTGGCTGTGGAGCAGTTCGAGCACCAGACGTTCGATGCAGTGTTGAAGGCAGCAAGGAGGCATGAGTATACCTTCCGAAGAATTATGGACAGGACCGGAGGCAGGAAGCGGTCCCACAACCAGATGCACCAATCTTCAGCTCCAGCCCCGGCAGCTAGGGGTATAACCATTGGGACTCCGAGGCGGGCGGCCTCAGTGACGTCGGTTCAGCATTCGACCCCGACGTACCCGCAGCAGCAGAAGCAGAAGCAGTCTTCCGCGGTGGGATATTCTCATTGCGGGAAGCCGGGCCATGTAGTGGCAGAGTGTCGTAGGGCACAGGGATTGTGCCTGGCTTGTGCAGGAGCAGACCACCAGATAGGGACCTGCCCGAATAGGGGAGGTCCATCATTATCCAACCTTTCTAGTTCTTCGGTGAGAGGACCAGCTCCAGTTCCAATCCAGCAGCAGCAGCAGCAGCAGTACCCGAAGCCATTGTTGCCTCAGGCCCAGGCCTTTCAACAGCAGAACTAGCAGCAGTTCACCCAGGCTCCAGCACAGAACCGACAGAGGGGTTTCCAGCAGAGAGGACCCGCAGCTAGAGGTCAGGCTATGATGATGACCATGGAAGAAGAAGTTGCACCAGGTGAGGTAGTGGCAGGTACTATTCTCGTCAACACCTTTCCAGCATCTGTATTATTTGATTCTGGTGCATCGTATTCATTCATGTCTGCACGATTCGTGACACGGATAGGATTGGAGCCCGAGTCATTATCAGTGAGGCTCAATATACTTACTGGTAATGGTCATGTGGGAGTAGATCGAGTGTTTTCCTCGTATCGGATCGTAGTTAGCGGTAGAGAGTTTCCCGCTAGGCTCATAGAGTTCCCTATGGCAGACTATGATGTAGTCCTAGGCATGGATTGGTTGAGGAACCATTATGCTAGGATAGACTGCCATGCTGGCAGAGTTGTCTTTAGTATTCCCGGAGAGCCAGAGTTTTCATTTTCCAGAGGCGCCGTAGAGCCATCTCCTCCAGTATTGCGGATGGCAGTAGCAGCAGTGCAGTTGCCCCGGATAGTTGAAGAGTTTCCAGATGTCTTCCCAGAGGAACTTCCAGGGATGCCACCAGAGCGGGAGATCGAGTTCACCATCGACTTGATTCCCGGGACAGCACCAGTATCAGAGTGAGTCTACAGAATGGCGCCTTCAGAGTTGGAGATTTTGTACAAGATGATTGAAGAACTCAGGACCAAGGGATTCATTCGTGCAAGTGGATCGCCTAGGGGAGCCCCGATGCTTCTTGTGAAAAAGAAGGATGGTACGTCCAGGCTATGTGTTGATTATCGTACCTTGAACTCAGTGACAATCAAGAACAGATACCCTCTCCCGAGGATAGATGACTTGTTTGATCAACTCAAGGGGGCTTCAGTTTTCTCGAAGATAGACTTGCGGTCAGGATACCACCATATCAGAGTCAGAGAGCAGGACATCCCGAAGACGGCGTTCAGATCTAGGTACGGGCATTGGGAGTTTCTAGTTATGCCCTTTGGAGCGACCAATGCGCCGGCAGTGTTCATGGACCTCATGAACCGTATTTTCATGCCTTACTTGGATCAGTTTGTGATAGTGTTCCTTGATGACATCCTGGTCTACAGCAAGAGTGAAGCAGAGCACGAGCAGCATCTCAGAATTGTCCTCCAGATTCTCAGAGAGCACCAGTTGTACGCCAAGTTCAGTAAATGCGAGTTCTGGCTCGATCGCATTTCTTACTTGGGTCACATCATTACCAGAGGAGGAGTGGAAGTGGATCCCCAGAAGATTGTGGCTATCGAGGCATGGCCAGTACCCAGCTCAGTGGCAAAAGTTCGCAGCTTTCTTGGATTGGCCGGCTACTACCGACGGTTCGTCTGTGATTTTGCAAGGATTTCAGCGCCGATGACCTAGTTGACCCGCAAGGATGTGCCGTTCGTTTGGACAGCAGAATGCCAGGAATTATTTGAGAAGTTGAAGCGAGGTTTGATAACGGCTCCCATTCTTACACTTCCAGATGGGACCAGAGGATTCACAGTTTATTGCGACGCTTCAGGCAGAGGATTGGGATGTGTTTTGATGCAGCATGGGAAGGTAATTGCTTATGCGTCACGTCAACTTCGTGATCATGAGAAGAATTACCCGACCCACGACTTGGAGCTAGCAGCAGTAGTGTTTGCACTTAAGTTGTGGAGGCACTACTTGTACGGAGACAGAGTAGAGATATTTACTGATCATAAGAGCCTGAAGTATGTTTTCACCCAGAAGGATCTTAATATGCGGCAGAGAAGATGGCTCGAGCTACTGGTGGACTACGATGTGGATTTGTAGTATCATCCAGGGAAGGCCAACATTGTAGCAGATGCGTTGAGCCGGAGAGCCGGAGTTTATTTCCTGACGGCGCAACCAGAGCTATTGGCGGATCTTCAGAAGATGGGAATTGAAGTGGTTCTTCCTTCCAATGTAGCCTTGATGGCCAGCCTACAGATTCAGTCCACCATAGTTGAGAGGATCCGGACCGCACAGTTAACAGATTCCAAGATTCAGCGGCTCAGAGCAGAGTGCGAGGCAGGAAGAAGGCCAGAGTTATGTATTCATGAGGATGGTACACTTCGACACAGCACGCGTCTTTGTGTACCCAGTGGAGATATCAGACAGGAAGTCATGGCAGAGGCTCACAGTTCGCAGTACTCCATTCACCCAGGCGGCACGAAGATGTACAGAGATATTCGTCAACACTTTTGGTGGAATGGTATAAAGAGGGAGATAGCCCGGTATGTCTCTCGATGTTTGGTTTGCCAACAGGTCAAGGCTGAACATCAGAGGCCAGCTGGACTTCTTCAACCTTTACCGATCCCAGAATGGAAATAGGAGCACATAACCATAGATTTCGTGACTGGGTTACCCAGATCTCCGACAGGCAGAGATGCTATTTGGGTCATTGTGGACAGGCTTACCAAGGTGGCACACTTTATTTCATTTAGAGTTAGACAGTCGACGGCGCAGCTAGCAGAGATGTATCTCAGGCAGATCGTCCGACTTTACGGAGTGCCAGTCAGCATAGTATCAGACAGGGATACGAGATTCACATCGCACTTCTGGCGCAGTCTTCATCAAAGTTTGGGGACTCGTCTCAAGTTTAGCTCAGCGTATCATCCGCAGACAGATGGGCAGTCAGAGCGTACTATACAAACTTTCGAAGATATGTTGCGGTCATGTACCCTTGACTTCGGTGGTTCGTGGGAGGATCACCTGCACCTGGTGGAATTCTCGTACAACAATAGTTTTCAGGCCAGTATCCAGATGGCACCCTTCGAGGCTCTATATGGTAGGAAGTGCAGATCCCCGTTAGCATGGGACGATATCGGAGAGAGGCAGATGCTCGGTCCAGAACTGATTTCTCAGACGGTTGAAGTGGTCAGGAAAGTCAGAGATCACCTCCGAGTTGCTCAGGATCGCCAGCGCCATTGGGCCGATGCTCATCGGCGTCCCTTAGAATTTGCCGTCGACGACCATGTATTCCTTAGGATCTCGCCTACCCGCGGCGTCATTCGTTTTGGCGTACGGGGAAAGCTTAGTCCTAGGTATATAGGGCCGTTCGATATTCTAGAGCGAGTAGGCGATGTGTCCTATCGTCTCGCTCTTCCGTCGTCGCTAAGTGAGGTACATGATGTATTCCATGTGTCCCAATTACGACGGTACATCCCGGACCCGAGCCATATCCTAGATCATTCGGAATTGGTTGTTGGTACCAACCTTTCGTATGAGGAGAGGCTCGTGTCTATTTTGGACCGGAGGGAAAAGACGCTCAAGAACAAGACTATTAACTTAGTTCGTGTTGCTTGGGGTCATCACTCTCTAGGTGAGTCAACGTGGGAGCGTGAGGACGACATCCGATCGCGATATCCCTACCTGTTTGACTCGTGAGGTATAATGTCTTTCTTATGCCTTACGCTTTCCCTTCCTTGCTTGCATTGTATGATTGTATGATTGAACTGCTTAACGTAGCTTGCCTGTGCTTAGTATAGTTTGTCGTGGCAATCTCTAGCTCCTTGATTAAATTTCGAGGACGAAATTCTTTGAAGGTGGGTAGAGTTGTCACCCCCATTTCCTGTATTTCATATTTATACTCGTAATTTGATTTTGGCACGTATTTTATTTTCTCGGCCTGCAGGATTTTGGTTTTCTCATATTTCGGGTTTCGGCTCGGCTCGGTTTTAATTGGTTTGGGTTGATTAGGTTTGGTATGAGTGGAACACTTTAACCTACACTCTACCCTCAACACAACACAACCACCCTCATTAAATCCCCACCTACTTTTCTCTCTCCTCATTATTTTCATTTATTTCTTCTTCTTCTTCTTCCTTCTTCCACACAACTCCCCAACCCATTAGGCAAGTGCACCTTGCCATCAAATAAGCACCACTTTTTATTTGTCTATTAGCTAGATTAGGCCATGGAGAACAACTTTAGAACTTGACATTTTGTGATTTGGAGTTTCCTTTGTTCTAGATCTAGGTTTTTACTATTTTCGGATTTACATGGTTTTGATCTATTTAACTTTGATTTTTGTATGTTTTGATGCTTCCATGTGGAAGAGAATTCGATTTTACTCAAGTTAGAACTTTGAAAATCTAGATTTGGTTTTAATTTGGCTAAGTTATGAAGAATTGAAGTTCTTGGTGTTCTTGGACTTGCTCTCGGCCAGGAAGAACAGCCCTCTGCCTTGCGCTTTTTAGCGCATGGCCGATTGCGCACCACCGACCTGTGCTCTTTAGCGCATGGCCGATTGCGCAATCACTTGGCCAGTGCTTTGCGCTGCGCTGGATTGCGCTGACGCAAGCTAGCCATGTGCAAGCCAGCCATGCGCAATGTAACCCCTGCGCAATCGACCATTGCACAATCCACCCCTGCACAATCCTCCTGTGCGCAATCCATCTGCTGCGCCATCCACCCCTGCGCAATCCTTCTGTGTGCAATCCATCTGCTGCGCCATCCACCCCTGCACAATCCTCCTGTGCGCAATCCATCTGCTGCGCCATCCACTCCTGCGCAGTTGGTACCCTGCGCAGCTCACTCCTGCGCAGTTGGTACCCTGCGCAGCTCACCCTGCGCAGTTGGCCTCCTGGCGCACTTGACTCCTGCGCAATCCAACCCCCTGACCCCTTGCGCAAACCATTGGCTCTTGGAGATTTGGTTTTATTTTCTTTAAGCCTGGCTCTTCTATAGTCCTATATATATTGATATTGTATTAGATATTTTACGTCTATTTTATATCCTTACGCCTTTTGTCATGAACTTGATTTTACTTAATATGTTTGGAATGTCTATTGTACATGGCATGGTATGACAAGGACCTAGCATAACACGACAGTGACCCGTAGTGGTGCACTCCTGACATGACCAACCTGACATGACAGTGACCCGTAATGGTGCACTCCTAACAAGCACCCTGACATGATTTATCTTGATAACTTGATAGTGGCCCGTGGCGGCGCACTCCTGACTTGACTTGACTTGTAACTTGTAACTTGACTCCTATAATCAACTTGATATCGTGGGTGTTCCTGCTTGCTTGCTTGTACAATCTACTTGTCTTGTCTTGCATCATGTCTAGGACGTGACTTCCTGGGTACCACGGCCAGAGACTCGCGCTAAATTGGATTAGGCTAATGATTAGATCAAACTAGAACATGGAGAATTCCCAGTCACAGGCAATCTCGTTATCTGGGCACTTTAATGGACTTGTAGCTTGCCGACGAGTAGAGCACATTTCCAGCACAATGTCATGTGTTGCACCCTCTAAGTCACCTAAGGGTACATTTGTCTCCCGGACAATGTACCCACCTATAACTCTCAACCCGCGGAAGGATAACTGGATGGTCTGCAGGGCTTGGGACTGGAATTCTCACTTGCATCTTGTTAGTAATTAGGTTTGTGATAACCCTAGTTAGTTAAAGTAGTAAGCTGTAGTATTTGTTTGGCCGATTGCGAATGGATGGTGTCCAGCCTTGTCTAAGTCTTGTCTAGCTCCAGTACCTGCTATCTCCTGAGCATGTTTGTTTTACTTGTCTTAACGATAAATGAGTAGAGACAGTGAGCTATTCAGGCGAAAGGTTACAACCCCGGTCCTTGTCTGGTTTAAGGATTGTAACCTGGCTTCCGGAATGGTTCTACGTCCCTAGTCGTTTATCGCCCTGTGTACTTTACTACTTGTACTTCTTTTATTCTTATGTTCTGATATGCTGGCTTTTGTTCTTATTTGTGGCCTCCTTTGTGGCACTTGCTCTTTCTGGGGTTTGACCCAGCTGGTTTTGTGTGGCCAGATTTCGGAGCAGCTCCCGAGGATCTACCGAGCTTCCAGCCCAATGGTGACAACTAGACGGAATCCGGGCCAAGAGTGGGTTTTCCTTTTTGTTTCACCCACTTATATGTAAATTTATTCTTTTGAGGCGTTTAGCCAACGAGCACCTGTTAGCTCGATGCATATTTACTTACTGTCTGCCTACGGGCTGTAAACATGATTAACAAATCCTAGGGTTGATCATGTATGACTAAACTATTGCTAGTCCTATCATTTTGTACGACTAGCTTTATGATCATCCAATATGTAATATTTAGGACGCCTTATATATATATATATTTGATGCTCTAATCTCTTGTAACTCTGTTAGTTGCTTGAGATTGAGACAATAGGCTTGACCTTAAGAGACTGCTGGCTTGTAGTAAACCCTCATATCTAGACAGCCGTGACCGTATAGTTGAGATGTATTCTATTTCAATATACGTAGCTGGCTATGTCTGCCCCCGCTCTCCAGTATTCTGGTTCTGGGGCGTGACAAAATCGAAAAGAGATACAACAGATAGAAGTCTAAGTGTCTAAGATACAAACTCAGAATACATCTCAAAACCCAAATACAGTAATCCATAAATACAACTCAAGATGACTGAAAATAAACTATAAGCAAAAACCCTAGCTATCTATGCAATCTCTACTGTCTCCTCTAGGCTAGCAGGCAACCTCCAGGCTATCTATAAAATTTATCAACAGGTCCAGTCAGGACAGGAGCGAGCACATTACATCTCAACAGTTCATAGCAGGTTAGAAAATATAATCATGCAGTAAAGTAAGATACATGTACTGAAAGAAATACAGTATGTAAACAGAGAGAGAGCTGTAATAGAAATATCTACTAATAATAAAGACTAACAGTGGCTAGTGAGTCAGAGTACAATATAGACATGTAAATGGCATAGGAGATTCTGATGCTACACTATGGAAGAGATTCTGATGCTACACTACTTGGATAGTATTCACATGTCTATTTCTACTTCCCCCGTACCCCCAATCAGTACACAAGGATCCAACCAAGTTATGTTATGATACTATGTAACAGCCCCCGAAGGGTGATAAGTCTCCGAAAGGTGATAAGCCCCCAAAGGGTGATATGCCCCCAAAGGGTGATAAGCCTCCGAAAGGTGATAAGCCCCCGAAGGGTGGTAAGCCCCCGAAGGGTGATACATAGTAGTCCCAAAAATGGGGATTCTAGGAGACTCTGTGATCATAAGAGTATATGTCACAAGTGATCGAAGAACCTGTGAAGCATAGTGATACGACATGTAAGTGAAACGCACAGAACATGTAGTACCCGATGCTCCCTAAGGATAACATCTCAAGAAAGGATCCGTATAGTACCAACCCGTGTGACCAACGTGATAGTACAAGATACAGGAAATAATTCTAAGCAGGATATGAAATGATCAGAGAATGTACTCGCCTGATATCTGAATGTCCAAGGTAAAGATACTGTCCGAGGAGAGGTGTCTAGCTCCTAATTAGAACAGCACAAGTCACAACATGTCCAGAAGGGTAATATAAAGCACTACAATGTATTCTACATGAATCTAGGTCAAACTAGGCCAAAGTCAACCCTTGGTCAACTCTGTTCAACTGCACTAATTAAACTAGGTCAAACTAGGTCATGTCCTAACCCAGCAAGTCTTACTAGGCCTAACCAAGACTATCCTAGCAAGCACACATCAATACAAGGCTATACAAGCCAACATACACCCGACTCTATATAGCATGCAATTATTCAATACTCAAATAGGCAAGAATTCACATTGGATATACACTAGGTAATCTATTACTTTAAGCTATATATGTCTACACATATATACACATGCATATATTGGTATTCAACATTAGGTCTATAATCATGGCATTTGAAATGGTTATATAAACTTATATATTACAACACAATATGCTAACATATATATAATATACATACATAGCTAAGTTAACTATATTCATAAATACTTATTTAAGAGTCTATGTGTGTGTATGTGAACATGGCAAAGGGGCAAGTGAGGGTTAAATGGGCATACATAGTGTATACATATCAAGGAGTGTCAAAGTGTAAGTGAACAATGTGTCAAGTGTGATAGTGTCAACATAGTGTAAGGGGGTACATGAGGTAATATTGGATTTGTGTTAACATAGAATATTACATCTCATTAACTTGTATATTGCATACATTACATCTATTATTACATTACATTTATGCTTGCATTCATTCATCATTCATTTATTCTCTTGCACCACTATATGCACCATACATTACATACTATGGAACCTACATATTCATTACAAGCCATACTTATACATGCTTACATTAGATAGGATACTTACACCTCATACATCATTTATTTAAACATTTACTCATGCTTGCATTCTCTATTTAATTACATAATGTATATACATTAACATGGGTTAAAATCAAATAGAACATTATATTACACATAAGGGTGCACAAAATACATATGCCGAATAGTAACTCCTACTAATAATCAATACTGTACCATCTCAGCATGAATTAAAATCTAGGATTAAATTATGTTATAGATCTATGTGTTAGCTATCCGAAACTTCAAACGGATCGCATTTTCGTTTTCGGGAACTCCCGGAATCGCGAAAACACCGAGAACGCGTTTGTCTTTCGTACAGCTGATACTCAAATAATTCTCCAGAAAGTTACAGAAATAATTAGGCCTATTAATATATGTTTTTGGAAAGCTAACTGCAATACGCTTCTTTTAAAAAAAACAGGAGATTAAACCGAGATTTGAGCTAGAAGTTATGACATTTCTAAGTTAGGGCTGAAATTAAAAACGTGGATAAAAATCATGACGGATTTGGGTAGTTTGAGACAAAAGAACACAAGTATATAACATAATATATCAAGAACTCACTCTCGACACTAATATATATATATGAGACACTATAGAACACATCTCCAATACAAAAATATGAGATTAAACATGTAATAATTTATTCATACATAACAACAACACATAATGTGTCCAAATTTGGGATTTTTCCACATGGACACAACCACAACACAAAGGACACTCCTATGACCTCCAAATGGACACGAAATGGACACAAATGGAGATGCAACTATGGGGGTCATTCCTATGGGTTCGAAATAGACCTATATGCATGAGGAAATAAAAAGGAGAAGGAATTTATACCTCCCGGTAGATCGAATCGAAGAAAAGCATTCCCAGAGCGACACCGACACGTAGAGATTCCAAAAGGACACGAACGAGCTCCGAATCCTCCCAAACTTGGGTAGCTTCCTCCTTGGCTAGAATGGAGAAGGAAAGAAGAAGATTTGGTGGCAAAATGGAAGAATTTGGTGGAAAAATTGCTAGGGATTGCTCTCTAGGAATTTGGGGAAGAATAAGAGAGAGAGTGTGGATGAGAATAATGAAATGAACTTGAGCCTATCCTCTCCCAAAGTGGCTGGCCATATGGGGCTATTTGTCCTATTATGGTAAGGTCCAAAATGCCCCCACTAACCTATTCTATGAGTATTAGGAAAGGGCTAATTGGTTGGGGATAAATTAGTCATTCTAAAGTCTCTAGTCACACTAACCATATCCATAATAATTAGTCTAACCTCTAAGTAAAATATTTCTATCATGTGGACTAAATTTAATATCATGTGGGCCATGTCTAACTAGTGTATGGGTCCCACTAGAGTCAAACTACCCCCGGGTCCCCGTTTCAAGTCGGATTGAGTTAAAATTCGAACCCGACTCAAATAACCCCAAAACAATATCATAAATAATAAAATAATATCAAAATAATTCAAAGAGGTCAAATGCAAAAATATCCTTAGGCCAAAAATGACATTAAAATATCATAATCACATGGTTAGGCTCTAGGTCAAACAGTCTCTAGGGTTTCACTAGCAAAACGTCAAAACCACAAGTCATTAATTTAAATAATTTTAAAATGATTTAAAATCACCAAAAATCATATCATGAATTAAATATCATTATTAAAATAATTATGAACACAAAATTTCAAAATTACCCTCATTTGGGAAACTGGGTGCTACACAGAGCGTATCAGAGCTCGAATATCGACTGAACAGAACCCAGTACAAAATTACTACAGTGTCTCGTATTCCCTCGACACGACACGAGGACACATGAGACTTGACACACGTGGTGTTAGCCAATGCCCCTAGCCATGTGTCAAGTGGTTGGTGTCGAGTCACCGTATCCGTGAAGAAATTCACCCCTAGTAGCAGGGGAATACTGTAGCTGCGTGCGGTATCCAAACCCGCGTGTTCGTGTCTAATTTCTGACACAACACGACACAAAAACAGACTCAGACCACTGGAAAACATCAACCCACACCTAGATTTAAATTCCTATTCAAACACTTTTCAAAAATTAAATCGAAATGCCCATTGGGGTATTTTATCAAACACCTATATGTAGGGACTGATACGTGTCTATTTAGGATACAAAATGTACACGAAACCTAGGTTTAGGTATACCTACAGTTAGGGTAGACCTAGGAATTTCCAAATATGCAAAGAAACTAGAATTTTAATGGTGTTTAAATAGTTTTACCTATTGGTGTCCAAATGCAAGAAAAGCTTCAATAGGGAGGGGTTCTCCTTGCTAGCCAATCCTTCCAAATTGTGCCAAAGCTGAGATTTAACACCATGGATAGCAAGTATAGGTGATTTAGAACCTAATGCAATTTGTTTGAGGGAAAAAGGAAATAAAATAGAATTTCTATGAATTAATGAAGTTGGGAAAATACCTCTTCCTTAAACTTGATCTTTCCTAAAGAGGCTAGCCCTAATGGAAGAGAGTATAAATAGGGGGGAATACCAATGTGGGCTGGCCGGCCATCCTAGGTTAGGGTTAGGGTTAGGGTTAGCTAATGGGTTGGGCTTGGGCCTTTATGGGCTAAGTTGCTAATTAATGGTTTCAAACCATAAGTCATGGCTTATGACTAAAAGTCTTTCTATTCTAACTTGAGTTTAATGACTAACCATAAGTTAAATCTAGTCTAACTAGGGTTACATGACCTAACCAAGTCCAAACACAACTAGGGTTAGCTTCTAGGTTAGTCTACCAAGTCAACATTAGTCAAAGTCAACCTAGTCAACCATCATTAAAATAATTCCAGAATAAATCCTAAAAATTCCCATAAATTCAAATAAATTATAATAAATTCAAATAACCTTAAAAATGACAAAAATAACCTCAAGCTAAAAATGATAAATGAAATACCCTAATCACATGGCTAGGCTCTAGGTCACTTATCTCTAGGGTTACACTAGCAAAACACTAAATCACAAGTCATGATTTTAAATAGTTTAAAAATGATTAAAAATCACCAAAAATCATAATATGAAGTAAATATCAATAAATAATAATTATAATTACAAAATTTGAAAATTACCCTCATCTGGAAAATTGGTTGTTACATCAGCCAAAGAAGCTATTGACGACTCGACTGCGACAGAGAAAGTCTTTGTCGAGGTGGTTGAGCCTCCTTTGTAGGATGGAGGAATAGAGGTCGGTCCAGAGTTAGGGGAGCCTTCCACTCTGGGAGGTCCCAACCCAGCATATGTCCTATGAGGGGCTACCCATGGGGCTCTTTTGAAATAGTAGTGCAAGAGCCGAATCAAACAGCCCTTGGGGCTAGTGTTGTTGTTCCATTGGCGGCCTCTGTCTCGGCTATGGTTGCACATACCACGGCAATAATCTCTAATCTTGTAGTAACTGCGGTTGTTGTTGCTCATGTTTCTCCATCTCCAGGGCCGTTTACCGTGGTGCCTCCAATGACTCCAATGGCCATGGCCGATAACGACTATTATATCGGGCTAATCATTGGTACCATTTACAACACTTTCAGGCAAAGTGTGCAGGGAGTCTTACAGTATAGTCGAATGCTTGTGCTGGCTCGGTCTATGGCTACAGTCTAGTTGGCAATACTGCAATATTATCTTGGGTATGAGGTGAAAACTGATGTCCTGGAAGCCTCAATGATGCAATTGGAGGCTAGTCTTCTCGAGCTTTCAAGACTTGAGCGTAATCTTTTGTCTATGGTGATTGTGGAGCTAGAAAAGATAGCTGTCACGTAGTATTACTGAAATTGAGGTACAGGTTAGGGAGGTGGTTACGGCTGAGGAGGTCCATGTCTTTCGCTAAGAAATCTTGGAGGAACAGTGTGAAGGCCTCCATGAACATATCCGGCTTTTGGAAGAAAAGTTGGCGATCGCAGAGGGTGAACTAGAGAAGTCAAAGGACCAGCTGAGGTCTTTCTGCCAGTGGTCTGGAGCTTTAGCTCAAGAGGTTGAGAATGTCGGCGCTCATCAAGCAGAGCTGGCGAATGCTTACCGAGGCCTGTCCCATCTTAGAAGGAGGCAGCCAGGCATCAAGAAGCAGAGCGTCGGGCGAGAGAATCTATCGGACCCAGGATCGCCATCCTGAAGAATCGGATCGATGACCTATCGCATCGTCCATATTAGGTAGCAGCTTTTATTGTTTTGTTTTTTTCTTTTCTCTCTTCGGAAAGGTTTTATTTTGCTGGAGTAGAACTTTTTTCCTTGTGAAAGAAATATAAGTCTCGATTGTGCTTCTTTATTTGTCCATTTATGATGAACTCTTATATTAGTGAGAGTCCTATCAGAGATAGACATGATGGAGGTAACTCCACTGGGGATTTCATGGAATTGCTTACTCAGAGGTAATAGGGACGTGGTAAATATTTTTGGTAATAGGGTTAATTTTCTCAGAGGTTGTACGAACATAGAAAGATCAAACCCTATAGGTTTATAAAAACAATTCAGAGGTTATGCAAACATGGATGTTTTTATATATATGGGGTTGGTAGCAACATAGGGGTTGCTAGCATAATATCTTGTCCAGAGGTTTAAACAAACATAGCAAAATATAATTGTGAAAAGTGATTCAGAGGTGATATGAACATGATCGATTTTAGAAACCCATGCTCAAAACTAGACATAGTATTTCTTTAGAAATTTGTCGTTGATCGGCATCATCACAGATCTCCATTAGGTTTAGCAAGCCGGTAAGCACCGTTAGAATAGACCATCTTTATGATGAACGGAACATCCTACTTGGGTTCAAACTTGCCGGGTGACTTATGGGCCATGTCCGTTGGCCTTCGAACCGATATTACGAGGTCGCCCACTTGAATTGTCCTTTCCTTGATCTTTTTGTTGAAGGCTCCAGGAAAATTCGAGCTTGATACAACTCGATTCGTTGCTGAGCTAGTGGACATCTTTCATCCAACGCTTCTAGCTCTTGCAGTCGACGATATTGATTGTCCTTGTCTGTCAACAGGTTGGTGATAGCTACTCGAAGACGGAATTTGGATCTCCAGGGGGAGTACCGCCGCACTCCTATAGATGAGGGAAAAGGGTGTATTGCTAGTAGGTGTTCGAATAGTCGTATAGTAAGCCCATAGATATTAGCCTTGTTGAATTTTTCGGCCAGCCCATTCGCTGAATTAGATGATAAGACCTTCTTGAGTAGCTTTACGATAGTCTTGTTGAATTTTTTGGCCAGCCCATTCGCTGCAGGATTGTAGGTTGTCGATGCTGCATTTTGTATCCGATATTTATCACAAAATCGGTGGAGGAATGGCTCACAAATTGCGGCCCATTATTGTAGATAATCCTTCGAGGGGCTCTGAAGTGGTAGATCACGTAGTGCTTAATGAAGCTGATCATGATTGAGGTTTTCACCTTTGTCAGCAAAATTGCCTCTGCCCACTTAGAGAAGTTGTCGATAATGGCAAGAATAAACCGATGTCCTTGTAGGAACGAATGTAAAGTGATATACTCTAGAGGGGGTGAATAGAGTAGGCAGCAGAATATTAGCTATTAAAAAATGTTAGCAGCAAGATCATAGATATGAGCAAGTAAAAGTAAAGTACAAAGAGCAAACTAAAACAACGACGAAGTATACTGGTCTCACTCTTGTCAGGATTATCTAGTCGAGAGAACTCTAGCTTCCGGTTGAAATCTACTATGAAAAACTATAAGTTTTCATACGAAGTCCTTACAACTTCTACAAATACGAGCTTTGATCCGAAGCACTCGACCAACTTCAATTGTGAAGTGACTTACTTCTCTCAAACCTTTTGATTACAATCACTCTGAACTTCTAGACCGTACTGCACTGACAAATCGACTAAAGAATTATAACTGGCTTGGGATTTGAAATTGAAAGCTTAGTAGGGCTTTGGAATATTATAGTAAGATTAGAGAGAAAAGATAAGAAAGTGAATTGGTGTGTTGAAATGGTAGAATTTATTCTCTATTTATAGGATTTTCACAGGGAGAATTTGGGTAGAATTCGGACAGAATTCTATGAGAGAATCTCGGATATAGTTGTTGCATCCGTAACTACAGGAAGACTGAGTTTCAAATCAACTTTCCACTAGCCGAACTCGGGCCAAATTCGGGGCGAATTCATGAAAAATTCTGCTAGGCCAAAATAGGTTTGATTTGGATTGAAAACTCAGGTTTTAGGCTTTTGAAAGGTCAAGCAGTTAGGAGGTAGTTTGGGCTTTGTGAGTGGGCTTATTTTTAAAATAAAAGGGTATTATAAAAATATTTCTTGGATAGCCTATTTGCCAGTACAATGCGGTTTACAGTGTATTCATGTGCTCAATAAAATATGAAAATACATTGATAATTGAAATAAAGATGCGATGACAAACACAGCTCCAAGTTCCAAAGTCTTAAACGGTAGCAGATACAATCTGTAGCAGTTTGTCCAAGTAGCCCTTATATCGAGACATGGTTAAATTAATTATTAAAATTCGGTTCGATCATGGTCAAAGGGCCAACAGTCTCCCTAATTTTGATAATTGACAAACCTTGACCGATATAACATCTTGGTCTTGATTTTGAACAAAAATATTCAAAACACTTGTTTGGTACTGTCTTGTTTTGGTAGAATATCCTGAAAAAGATGTTAGATCATTTTCTCTCCCGTGTCACTTAGCAAAATAATTGCAAAGAGATAAGCTCCATCGCAATTTATGCATAAGAAAGAAACAGTAAAGAAACACAGAGATAATAAAAAATTAACAGTCATTCATTGACAATTTCTGATTTAAAGCAGTAGCTAAAAAATAATGTTAAGCATAAGTGCATACCAAAAAGAGACAATAAATACTTAAATAAAAAATGCATAATAATAATAATAATAATAATAATAATAATAATAATAATAATAATAATAATAAAAGAGTTTGGAATAACAAACTCAACATCTCAAACAGTCGTAGATGTGCATAAAAGAAAGTAATACTATCTTGGAATGTAGGAACATTTCCAAGAATACATAGACATAAACAGAGTCTAGAAAAGATAAAATCTTGACAAAAGAACTTTAGCGTCTAGATCAAGTCCTCATCTAAACAGAATCATCGTCAGCACGATCAGCATCAGCGCCATGTCTAGAAGGACCGGCCCCAGAAGTGTCAGCTCCATGAGATGGATGTGGAGTAGCACTAGAACCACGGTACCAATTATAGGCACTATCGGGGTTGAAGTAGTGATGAACCGCCTCATCCTCATAGCGGTAAATAGAGATAATAGGATCTCGTGGAAGAGAACTAGCATGCTGAGCAGTATGAGCAAAACGCAGATCCGCAAAAGAATTTACAAGTGCCTGAAACCAACTGGTATCATAGAACTCTAGTTCCCTCAAAGTCTCGGTCACAAATGCTCGCAAGGAGTCATCTAGCTGAGCATGCCGTAAATCATCCAAATACTGATTGAGGTCCTCAAATGACATAGGATAAGTCTGAGGTGGAGGAGGTGATACAGTAGGAGGAGCAGGAGGGACAAAGCCACTGCGACGAGATAGCTGCAAATACTTGGGCTCAGAATCATGAGCATAAGAGGACAAGTCAAACTCAAAATGTTGAAAGATGATAGGAAGGATCATCGTATAGAGAAGATTCTTGTTCATCTCATAACACCTAGCCATCATCTGGATAATAGTCTTAGGAGCAGAAAAGGGAATCCCATGACAAATGTGATAGATAGCAGACAATTCAAGACTAGTTACATCATCTTTTGAGGTAGACTTGGGTAGCATAGTGGAAAAGATAATCCGATGTAACTCATAGAAAAACAAGTTCAAGTTTATGGCTTTGAACTTGCCGGAACGGACGGGATCAGGAGCACAAAGATGATTCTCAAAGTTGTTCAAAATTGTATCGTTTGGGAATTTAAAATTAGTGATATCAACAAGTGGCTCATCTACGTTTGGATTTGTAGGATCATCATTAAATTGTTATCATTGAATTGAATATCAATACCGACGATATGACTTTTCATAAGATAATCATTATCAGCGATAGTGAAATTGCAGTAAAATAGCCTAATTGCATTGCTTGCCATAGGAAATAATTGTGTAACAAGAATATTCAATCCCAAAGTTTCAAAATAAGGTTTGTGAGGCGAAAAGATCATCCTCTTTATCGATGATCCGGGGAAAATATTGTGAATTAAAAAATTCGCATATCATAGTAAGGATTGTTCTAGAGTTTCAAAGAACTCATTGAATGCCCCATCGTCCGTTTGGACAGGTGAAAAGAGAGATTAGTGGATAGGATCAGAAGATAAAGCTTCTTCACTAGCCGTCTTCTTTTTCTTGAAATGATTATTGATTCTAGGCATGATTTTCAATAGAAAATAGGAAATTTTTATGAAATTAAAAATATTGAGAAACGAAGAGATAGAAGATATTATACCTTCTCAAAATTGAATATATGGAAGACGAAGAAATTCCACATCCCAGTCAAAGTTTTGAAGCAACTCCAAAGGAGTAGGGAGGAATCAAGAGATGAAAAAGATAGGGTTTAGGGTTTTTTTTGCGGCTGCTGTGCTTTTGTTTGGAGGAGAAGAAAGAAAAAATAACAGTAGGGGCCATTCAGATTCTGTTTAAAACCCGACACCAACTGAGTTTTCCTAGAACTCCGTTGAGGTGATTTTTCACAGAATTCAAAATGTCACTTTGTATTATTAATCCATTTCAATTATTTAATTCTAAAAATAGTAATTTTAAAACCTGTATAGAGACCAAAGTTGGTCTACTCCTTTAATGATGAGGACACCTTACAACTCTTTGAGATGCTGAAGCAGAGCGATAAAATCAAGTTGCCTGATCCAATGTAAAACCCCTAAAATTTACTATTTTTTTTATTAAATTTGGACCGATTTAAAATTTTGTATTGTACGTCGCATAGTCGTATTTTTCGTAGTTGCTCGTCGAGTGCGAATATGTGCGAGCGTACATATTTTAGAAAAATATTTTTTCTATTTTATTATACACTTCCAAAATATTATATAATTATTCTTGCTATAAAAAGCCTTTTGTTTTTAGCAGTTATTAATCATAAATAATATTTTATTTTATACTAGGTAAAGCATAATCATGTATGCATTATTCGCGCATACATATATTTGGTAATTATTTCTTAGTCTATTTTAAATAAAAATGTAAATTTTAAGATTTATTAATATTAGTATTTTATTATTCAAAAAGATATTTAAAAATATTTATTATTTTCGAAATTATTATTAATGGTATTTTGAAAAATATATTTGGAAGTTATTATAGCCATTTAAATCTTGATTTGATTTTTGGAATTATTTAAATAGTTAAATATTTAAAAATTTGATTTATCCTATTCGATTTAAACTAAAATTTAATTTGAATTAAATAAGATTTGTATTTTGGATTTGGATTTGGATTAAATTAAATTATCGATTGAATTATTTATTTTGGGGTTTAAACTATTCCTAATTCTTATCCAATTAGGAATTCCCACATCCTATAAATAGGCAGGTACTCCTCCAACTTTTATTAATTTCTCCACAAGTCAAAATTTCACAAATATTTCTCGATGAAGTGCGTGCACCGTGTCCGTGTACCATATTCTTATTCTATGTTTACAACTACATATATTCTCCGTGTCGGACACTTCCGACTTCCATAAATTCCAAATCCTAACCCTAAACCTAACCCGACGTCATCTTCCCCGGCCACACACCCTACCAGCACCATGCTGCCATTCCTCGTCCCCCGCACGTGCCTAGCCACCGACGGTGACTCCGCCACCACCACAACACATGTTGGCACCTTCTTCCAAATGCAACACCCCAACCACCTTCATCACCCGAGCACCATCATCATCCCACCACCATCCAAAGCCCCCGTGGCCATGATGGTAACAACCGCAGCGACCCACGCCTGCTCCCTGTCCATCTTGTCCGACTCCTAGGCCAACCACGACCTCACCCTCACCAGCTCCTCCAAGTTAGACTCTACTACACTGCCACCACCAGCGCCAAACCCGTCGCCATCACCACACCACCAGCCCGACCTCCAAACTCGTGCCACCCATCCTGGCCACCCCCGACTCCGACAAAATCACCGAACCACCCTGCCGACCCACAACACCACCAACAAAAAGAATAAATAAATAAATAAACACACGCACCCTCACCTGGCCGCGCCCAGCCGCTGTTCCCGTCGCGTGCCTTCCCGCGTCGGCGAGCGTTCCCCGACCGGAACCCCAAAACCGCCATGTCCGCCGTCCGCTACCGTTGTGCAGCGCCGTCTCGAGCGGTGGCTTCGGCTGACACGACCTCACCGTGTCGGCACATCGAGACGATGCCCGCCGCCGCGCGAGTCCGTCCCCATCTGCTTTCTCCTTCCGCCGCTTGCGCCCCTCCACACCTCTCTTCGCGTCGCACCAACCGCTGGAACCCACTTCGTCGAAACCCTCCGCCGGATCGCGGCTCGCCGGCCACCCTCGCCGCGCGCAGCTCCGCTCACCGTCTCCGGCCCCTTTTCCCCCTTCCTCTCCTGCCAAGCGCTGCCCAGCGCTCAGATCCGCCCAGCCGACGACCACTCCGCCTCCACCCGGCCGGATAACCCTATCGCCCTGCCGTCGGAAAACCCTCTCCCGAGCCCGACCAGCGACCGCACGCCCTCTCTGAAACTCTCTCCGCCGAGTTCTCCGCGCGCAGCCGCCGGCTGATCTCCCCCGCACTCCAGCTTGCCGACCGCCGACTAGCCCCGGCCTCGCCGCTCTCCCTCTCTCCATCTCTCCCTCTCTCCCTTTTGACCCCTCGCTCTCTCTCTCTCGCCTCTCTTTCTAATCCCTCTCCCTCTCTGCCAATTCTTTCATTTCTAAAAAAAATGAGGACCACAGCATACAAAGCTGTGGTGTCATCACTTTTTTTTTTTTTTTTTTTATTATTTTACTTAATACTAGTATATAATTATAAGTATATATGTATATATGTTGGTATATACATGTATATACAAAATTTTAGTACTGTTAATAATATTATTATTTGATAATATTATTTTGTTAATAAAGTTCTATTATGATTATTGTAATCTACTATTATTATTATTAATTACTTTGGGAATTGTATATTAGTATTTTCTAAATTATATTGTAACTAAACTATAGTTTTGGGCTTGGACTACGTCTACTTTCAAAATTGGGTTATCATAAAAATATTAGTATAGTATTTCTAGCTATTTTTAAAATATAGTTTTGACACAAGATTGTGTGTTGAAAAATTTGTCTTAGCCTAAATTGTTTTCTTATATTTTTTAATGATTTGTAATATTTTGAATAAAGGAAAAACCTAGTTTTTATGTATAATTGATTATCAAACATAGTTGCCAAATAAAAGGTATTTTTTTATACTAAATTTTTCGAATATTTATTCTTGTCCATAACCAAATCCTTCATATTCCTTCGTCCATTTCGAGACTACCATATGTCCACCTTAACTAATTTGACCCTTCTGGACCTAATAGAACTGTCCGTACCATCGACCGAGGTCACCTTGTGTAGTTGTTACACAAAAGTCGCAGTTCATGCCACCATCGCAGCACGCCAGGCGTCCTACCAGGCAAGACACCTTGCCATTTGCTGTTTAATTATTTTAGCTCATATTTTATGCATATTTATTATTTTCTTTACGCAAAATAAACTGTGATACATGGCATAACCTGTTAGAAATTACTGTTCAGTTTCTTGCTATTATTATTTTCTTACACATTAAACCTAGATTTAAGGGACCACCTTTGTGTATTGCATTCATGGCCTTGACACGTTGTACCACGAAGTTGTGTGTCGCATGTAGAACACGGAAGTGCATGATTGGCTGGCCACCAGTACGTACAAGCCGTGCGATAGGAATAACCGCTAATAGAGGTTGCATGCTAGTTTGACTTAGCGGTTATAGAGTTAGCATTGGGCAGGAAGAACATGATTGGAAGTTGACTACCACCCTATCTATCGTAGACTCGCTCGCTACTGAGGAACGATAGGTAGACTATATGCTATAGACTCACTCGATACTGAGGAATAGTATATGGTGTTGTGACTCGCTACTGAGGTACTGCATTGGTATTTTCTTGACTTGACCGGGTAGTCATGCGACCATGAACTGTTCTTAAAATGCATTCACTTAGAATGGTAGGCTACCTTTATCCGTTAGGTACGAGTACTTTTGGTTTGGGTACTTGTATCTGACCATGGCTTGGAACAATAACTTATCGCGGATTAGTTCGTCACATCTTGTCCTTGTTTGGTTGTAGGTGTGACTTACTACTCCGATGAGAAGGTAGTGAACCTTGTTGGGGTCCGGATACCATATTGGATTCATGGCATGGAAAGATACATCACCGTGAATTAGCTTACCATCTCCTGTCCTTGTTTGGTTGGGGGGATGGTACGCTCGTTCAGTAGGTGCGTATTGGACCATGTTATAATTCGATTTACTTATTTATTTGAGCAATATTTATTCAGTTTATATGGCATGATATTATGTGTCTTGTTACGTCCCTCTGAGGACCTGGTCATCTCTCCAGGTGTGTGCTATTGTCTTTTGCAGGTGCTTTAGCTCTAGCCGTGATCCGTTCTATTTCTTCGAGGATGATTGTATTTTGGATCGTCTTCGCTTCGTTTGCCAAAATCATTTATTCTATCATGTACTTTTCCTTTACTTGTTGGTAGTGGATTTGTCTCCGCCCAACATATTATATCAAGACAAATTCATAGTGACTATATAATATCTTTTATTCTTGTGGATGAGATTAGTTATGGTTCTACTGTATTTTACAGCTTATGTATTTATACGAGGCTTCCATATATTGGAGTATACTTCGTATGAATACAGCTGGCATGTCTTCGTTCCTAGTCCAACGTATTTTGGGACTGGGGCATTACATGTTTTTGTGGTGGCCCATGCAGGTCAGATAAATTGTTTGGTTACTTTACCGTACCAAGCAAGCCTGCGTATAGGATTAGAAGTCTAGGATCTCATCCACATACTTGACCTCTTTTCTTGATTTTATCTACCGTTTAACTCATCAATTGCATCTTGCTTGCTTCCTTCCATCCCTATTCTTATTTTTCCTTCGTGCTTGCTAGAGATTGACCCTACTAGTTAGTTGTCCCAAAACACCATTAGTTTAATTCTTTTAAGTTGGGTAGACTACCTTATGACCTAGCAACCCCTTTGACCTAGTGACCTATATTAGCAAGCTTATTTAGATCCTAGAATCTAGAGGACCTAACCTGTCTAGCCAACCAAGGACTTGGACAAGAAGACTATAGGACGACTGTATGACTTAGAATCATTCTACCTCCTTTAAATCTTAATCTCTCGTGCCTATGTATTTACCATTTTGACTAATGATGCTAATGTAGCCTAGTTTTTGCAAGCTTGTTCCTTATCGAGCTTGTTCAAGACATATATTATTTGGGTCGACCCACTTAACATATTGTCTAATCAGAACCGGTGCATGATGGTCTGATCAACCGAGTGCACTTTGGTTCGCCTTTTCAATCTACGTGGATGTAATATGGTTAAACTTGTCCTCTAGAATCCCATCCACGACTGCCTTGGTAATTCCTTTGAAATTTCTGATCGTCCTTGAATCACGTACTCGTATTCAATAATATCATCTTGAAACTCCTTATTGCATTCGCCTTCACCTATTTTAGGAAGACGAAGGCGTAGTACTAGAACTCCCTCTAGCCTTCCTTCCAATTATGACCGTTATCACTCAAGGTTGTTATATCCTTATCCTAAACTGCTCGTTCTTATCTCGGCCCTACATTTACTCTCATGACCTTCTAATCACTTAAGTTAGGAGTGACCCAAATCGCTATCTCAATCGTGCCAGCAACCAACTCCTAAGAAACCATATCTTTAAGATCTCTAATCTATTCTTCTCTAGATAACACACTAGCCTTTATCGCATGTTTTATCTTTAAACCTTACACATTTTCTTCTTGAGCTATCCCATGATTACTCTTGCCGTTATTGAAGTCGCGATTTCCTAATTGCGTTGGACGTTGTGAACGATTATTCCTCACCGATACCCCCTTGTGCCCCTCACCCCCTACTAATTCTTAATTTCGAGGACGAAATTCTTTTAAGTTGGGTAGGATGTAAAACCCCTAAAATTCTACTATTTTTTTATTAAATTTGGACTGATTTAAAATTTTGTATTGTACGTTGCGTAGTCGTATTTTTCGTAGTTGCTCGTCGAGTGCGAATATGTGCGAGCGTACATATTTTAGAAAAACATTTTTTCGCTATTTTATTATACACTTCCAAAATATAATATAATTATTCTTGCTATAAAAAGCCTTTTGTTTTTAGCAGTTATTAATCATAAATAATATTTTATTTTATACTAGGAAAAGCATAATCATGTATGCATTATTCGCGCATACATATATTTGGTAATTATTTCTTAGTCTATTTTAAATAAAAATATAAATTTCGAGATTTATTAATATTAATATTTTATTATTCAAAAAGATATTTAAAAATATTTATTATTTTCGAAATTATTATTAATGGTATTTTGAAAAATATATTTGGAAGTTATTGTAGCCATTTAAATCTTGATTTAATTTTTGGAATTATTTAAATAGTTAAATATTTAAAATTTTGATTTATCCTATTCGATTTAAACTAAAATTTAATTTGAATTAAATAAGACTTGTATTTTGGATTTGGATTTGGATTAAATTAAATTATCGGTTGAATTATCTATTTTGGGGTTTAAACTATTCCTAATTCTTATCCAATTGGGAATTCCTACATCCTATAAATAGGCAGGTACTCCTCCAACTTTTATTAATTTCTCCACAAGTCAAAATTCCACAAATATTTCTCGATGAAGTGCGTGCACCGTGTCCGTGTACCATATTCTTATTCCATGTTTACAACTACATATATTCTCCGTGTCGGACACCCCCGACATCCATAAATTCTAAATCCTAACCCTAAACCTAACCTGACGTCATCTTCCCCGGCCACACACCCTACCAGCACCATGCTGCCATTCCTCGTCCCCCGCTCGTGCCTAGCCACCGACGGTGACTCCGCCACCACCACAAGACATGTCGGCACCTTGTTCCAAATGCAACACCCCAACCACCTTCATAACCCGAGCACCATCATCATCCCACCACCATCCAAAGCCCCCGCGGCCATGACGGCAACAACCGCAGCGATCCACGTCTGCTCCCTGTCCACCTTGTCCGACTCCTAGGCCAACTACGACCTCACCCTCACCAGCTCCTCCCCGTTAGACTCTACCACACTGCCACCACCAGCGCCAAACCCGTCGCCATCACCACACCACCAGCCCGACCCCGAAACTCCGGCCACCCATCCTGGCCACCCCCGACTCCGACAAAATCACCGAACCACCCCGCCGACCCACAACACCACCAGCAAAGAGAATAAATAAATAAATAAACACACGCACCCTCACCTGGCCGCGCCCAGCCGCTGTTCACGTCGCGTGCCTCCCCGCGTCGGCGAGCGTGCCCCGATCGGAACTCCAAAACCGCCATGTCCGCCGTCTGCCACCGTTGTGCAGCACCGTCTCGAGCGGTGGCTTCGGCTGACTCGACCTCACCGCGCCGGCGCATCGAGACGATGCCCGCCGCCGCGGGAGTCCCCCCCATCTGCTTTCTCCTTCCGCCGCGTGCGCCCCTCCACACCTCTCTCCGCGTCGCACCAACCGCTGGAACCCACTTCGTCGAAACCCTCCGCCGGACCGTGGCTCGCCGGCCACCCTCGTCGCGCGCAGTTCCGCTCACCGCCTCCGGCCCCTTTTCCCCCTTCTTCTCCCGCCAAGCGCTGCCCAGCGCTCAGATTCGCCCAGCCGACGACCACTCCGCCTCCACCCGGCCAGATAACCCTATCGCCCCGCCGTCGGAAAACCCTCTCCGGAGCCTGACCAGCGACCGTGCGCCCTCTTTGAAACTCTCTCCGTCGAGTTCTCCGCGCACAGCCGCCGACTGATCTCCCCCGCACTCCGGCTTGCCGACCGCCGACTAGCCCCGGCCTCGCCGCTCTCCCTCTCTCCATCTCTCTCTCTCTCCCTTTCGACCCCTCGCTCTCTCTCTCTCTTGCCTCTCTTTCTAATCCCTCTCCCTATCTGTCAATTCTTTCCTTTCTCAAAAAAAAATGAGGACCACAGCATACAAAGCTGTGGTGTCATCACTTTTATTTTATTATATTTATTTTTTATTATTTTACTTAATACTAGTATGTAATTATAAGTATATATGTATATATGTTGGTATATACATGTATATACAAAATTTTAGTACTGTTAATAATATTATTATTTGATAGTATTATTTTGTTAATAAAGTTCTATTATGATTATTGTAATCTACTACTATTATTATTAATTACTTTAGGAATTGTATATTAGTATTTTCTAAATTATATTGTAACTAAACAATAGTTTTGGGCTTGGACTACGTCTACTTTCAAAATTGGGTTATCATAAAAATATTAGTATAGTATTTCTAGCTATTTTTAAAATATAGTTTTGACATAAGATTGTGTGTTGAAAATTTTGTTTTAGCCTAAATTGTTTTCTTATTTTTTTAAAATGATTTGTAATATTTTGAATAAAGGAAAAACCTAGTTTTTATTTATAATTGATTATCAAACATAGTTTCCAAATAAAAGGTATTTTTTTATACTAAATTCTTCGAATATTTATTCTTGTCCATAACCAAATCCTTCATATTCCTTCGTCCATTTCGAGACTACCTTATGTCCACCCTAACTAATTTGACCCTTCTTGACCTAATGGAACTGTCCGTACCACCGACCGAGGTCACCTTGTGTAGTTGTTACACCAAAGTCGTAGTTCATGCTACCATCGCAGCACGCCAGGCATCCTACCAGGCAAGACACCTTGCCATTTGCTGTTTAATTATTTTAGCTCATATTTCATGCATGTTCATTATTTTTTTTATGCAAAATAAACTGTGATACATGGCATAACCTGTTAGAAATTACTGTTCAGTTTCTTGCTATGTATTATTTTCTTACACATTAAACCTAGATTTAAGGGACCACCTTTGTGTGTTGCATTCATGGCCTTGACATATTGTACCACGAAGTTGTGTGTCACATGTAGAACACAGAAGTACGTGATTGGCTGGCCACCAGTACGTACAAGCCATGTGATAGGAATAACCGCTAATAGAGGTTGCATGCTAGTTTGACTTAGCGATTATAGAGTTAGCATTGGGCGGGAAGAACATGATTGGAAGTTGACTACCACCCTATCTATCATAGACTCGCTCGCTACTGAGGAACGATAGGTAGACTATATGCTATAGACTCGCTCGATACTGAGGAATAGTATATGGTGTTGTGACTCGCTACTGAGGTACTGTATTGGTATTTTTTTGACTTGACCGGGTAGTCATGCGACCATGAACTGTTCTTAAAATGCATTCACTTAGAACGGTAGGCTACCTTTATCCGTTTGGTACGAGTACTTTTGGATTGGGTACTTGTATCTGACCGTGGATTGGAATAATAACTTGTCGCGGATTAGTTCGTCACATCTTGTCCTTGTTTGGTTGTAGGTGTGACTTACTACTCCGATGAGAAGGTATTGAACCTTGTTGGGGTCCGGATACCATATTGGATTTATGGCATGGAAAGACACGTCATCGTGAATTAGTTTACCATCTTCTGTCCTTGTTTGGTTGGGGGGATGGTACGCTCATTCAGTAGGTGCGTATTGGACCATGTTATAATTCGATTTACTTATTTATTTGAGCAATATATATTCAGTTTATATGGTATGATATTATGTGTCTTGTTACGTCCCTCTGAGGACCTGGTTATCTCTCCAGGTGTGTGCTATTGTCTTTTACAGGTGCTTTAGCTCTAGTCGTGATCCGTTCTATTTCTTCGAGGATGATTGCATTTTGGATCGTCTTTGCTTCGCTCGCCAAAATCATTTATTCTATCATGTACTTTTCCTTTACTTGTTTGTAGTGGATTTGTCTCCGCCCAACATATTGTATCAAGACAAATTCATAGTGATTATATAATATCTTTTATTCTTGTGGATGAGATTAGTTATGGTTCTACTGCATTTTACAGCTTATGTATTTATACGAGGCTTCCATATATTAGATTATACTTCGTATGAATACAGCAGGCATGTCTTCGTTCCTTGTCCTACGTATTTTGGGACTGGGGCGTTATATCCAAAGCGTCCTGATGAGGTAGGCAGAGTCGACGACCCGAGGTACTGTCACTATCATTAGTTCGTTTGACATCCAACTCAAGACTGCTACATCCTCAAAGACTATATATAGCGCATTATCAAAATGAATGTCATCTCAGTCCATTACGAGGAGAAGACAGTCTCGGCCAATATGGTGTCGCTCCAGTTTGGCACCTTGTCGTCTACCACAGCTCGAGATGGTGTTGTCCCCATCCCGAAGGCAAAAATGGAGGTGGTCAACCTTTCGCCAGCTCGTGACAATGCGAGTGGACTGATTCCACTCACCACACCTCGGGGTGAGATCATGTGGGTTCATCCAGTTCTCGCTCCGGAACTTACTCCGTCGGAGGTACGTTCTACCTCCAGGGCCAAAGGCAAGAAGATCAAGTCTTGCCGAATGGTGACTGCCTCCCATGAGTAGGTATTTCCTGTACAAATGTGTTCACAGTAGAATTCTCAACCAGAGGCGGCCCCTGTCGATGTGGCACCTCCCGTCACCTCCTCGACAGCTCCAGGAGGGTACTTCCCAACCTCCAGCAACTGACAAACAGAAGCAAAAAGAGGCTCACTTCGACAGGACTCTACGAAGAGACAATGCTTCGGGGTTAACCAAACCCCACAACTTCGACATACTGGCACAACTTACCAGTACCCCAGCTCGGCTGTCCCTGTTCAAACTCCTCCATCTATCCAAAGGCACTCGGGAGTCTCTCTGCGAAGCACTGAAGGACACTGAGTCTTTCATCAGTCAGGTCAAGCAGCCTGAAGATGATCCAACAACATGTCCACACTACCATAGTATGGGGGAAATCATCCCCAATATCACATTCACTCAATATGATATGTTGCTCAAGAACAACAGGCACAACTGACCGCTGTATTATATAGGGCATGTCGGTGCCATCAAGGTGGATCGAATACAGATCGACCCTGGGTCTTCTTTCAGCAACATTCACCGAACTCTGCTCCAGATACTGGGGATCCTGATGCATCGTTTGACATCATCCCATACTACAATCAGTGTCTTCAATGCAAGCAAAAGTGAGCCGCTGGAAAAGATTCGGTTGAAATATCATATCGGTGATCTCCAGACCGAGGTGACTTATTATGTTATGGATGCGAACGTCAACTACAATATTCTGCTAGGGCACCCGTGGCTACATGAGTACATGGTGGTACCATCCACTCTCCATTAATATATGAAGTACGTATCCACCAATGGCGTCGTCTGAACGGAGTTCGCTGATGTTGAGCCCTTCAGAGGGATTGTAGCCTTCTTCACTGACTCGGACCTATACAAGTCAATTCATCTCGAAGATGAAGCCAATGATGCTGATGATGAAGCTAAAGACGAAGCCGACTTGGAGGCTGATATGATAATCAACGCTCCCTTAAAAGTACGACTCAAGGGGAAGCCACCTCAAACACCTGCTCATATGGTGGCTAAATTTTGTGTTAAGGCACCAGCTTCTCTGGGCGGAGCATGCATTGAAGCCCCCTTGAAGATACGACTTAAGGGTGTAGAAGCATGGAAAAGAGCAAAAAAATCCATGCGGCTCAAAATAGATGGAGTCTTATGCGGTTCAAAGAAGCTCTCAGAGTCTCATGCGGCTCAGGAGTTTTATGCGGCTCAAAAGACGCCAACCTAGCCGTGCGGCTCGAATAAAAGCCACATGGCCTTATGCGGCTCGCCTCTACAGCTGGCCATTAAGTAGCAGCCTCATTTAATGCTCTGACACAACAAGGCAGCTCTGACATAAAAGTGAACTGACAGCTCTGACATAAAGTTGCAATGATGACTCTGACATAATGGCGTACTCCTAGGGAAATGAAAAAAAATCTCTATAGCTGGCACGATCCATCAAATTCTAAAGTCTTCCATACGGCTTTGACACGTGGCCAGCCGCATGCAGTTCAGGTGGCAGCCACCCCCATGCGGCCGCTACTCTCATGCGACTCGGATCATGGGGACCATCTTCATGCGGCTCAAATCCTGAGAAGCCACCCCCATGCGGCTGCTACTCTCATGCGGCTTAGATTATGGGGACCATCTCCATGCGGCTCAAATGCTGAGAGGCCATGCCCATGCAGCCTTGACACGTGGCCCGTCTTACGCGGTTCAGTTCGAAACTACCCTTATGTGGCTCAAATTTCGGAAGCCACACCTATGCGGCTGCCACCTTCATGCGGTTCAAATCCTGAGAAGCCACCCTCATGCGGCTCTATCAAGATAAACTGTCATTGTGGCTCGCGGTTAGGACACGTGGCAGAAGATCAATTACCTTCGTGTCCCTACGGCTCGCAGCATAATGATGGTTGGACACGTGGCACCAAATCAATCAAGATTTATCAACAAATCCCAACAACAAGATTTAGTACAATCATCATAATTACCCAGATCAAATCAGATTTATTGCAATCAAGCAGATTAAACACGTGGCAGGAGATCCGAGCTTGTCATAATGAATCATGAAGATTCGTGGCAATCAACATTAATTGCCTATATGGATTTGGCGCAATCAACATTAACTGCCCAAATTTGTTGCAATCAAGATCAACGGCCCAGATTAATTGCCAACAAGACAGGACCAAGGAAAATGGTAATTAATTTCCAAACCGCCAATTTTTTAAGGGGCAATCATTGCAAACCCTAATGATCATACCCCACTCCTATAAATAGCTGTTTGCCATGAAATATAAAAGAACAGAACAATTATCGGAGGACTGGACTTTTACTTCACAATACAAACTCGCTTGTACAAAGAAAGTCTAGGAACGAAAACCTAGGTACAGCAATCTAAGTACAATTATTTATTTTAGATTCTGGGGGTGACGGTAGAGGCTCGGGAAAGCGACGGCAGCTTGTTTGCCATGAAATATAAAAGAGCAGAACAGTTTTATAGGAGGACTGGACTTTTACTTCACGTTATAAACTCGCTTGTACAAAGAAAGCCTAGGGACGAAAACCTAGATACAGCAATCTAAGTACAATTGTTTATTTTTGATTCTGAAGGGTGACGGTAGAGGCTCAGGAAAGCGACGACAGCTCTGTCTTACTCCTTGGACGATCGGACGTAGCCTTGGCTCCTGAGATGAGATGCTTGGCGTTGACGAAGAAATGCTCTTCTTACTCTCCTCGTATTGCTCTTCTAGCTTCTCTCTCTCTGGATTGATCTTCTGTGTATTTTTTCTCTCTGATTATTGGGGGAGCGTCTCTCTGTGTGTGCGTATCTCTCTTGTAAGGGAATGGCACCCTGTTATTTATAATAGTGGGGGGCATCATTAGGGTTTGCAATGATTGCCCATTCTCAAAGTGGCGGCGGCCTGGTAAATGATCAATCTGGACGATTAATCTTGAGCATGAAGGATCTGGGCCATTAATGAGGATTATGCCAAATCATGTCAGTAATTAATGTTGATTGCAAAAAATCCCCATTATGATGATTTGCTGATATCTGTAAATCTAAATGAATCAATTTAATTTATTCTCTTGTCACGTGTCCCAAATCATTGGGATCTGACCCAAAATTTGATTATCTTTAGGATACGTGTCCTGTCATCATTGTTGAGCCGCATGAGGAGCGTTCATATTTGGGCCGCATGAAGGTCGTCATGACCGAGCCGCATGAAAGATTTTATGACCGAGCCGCATGAATAGTCTCTATACTCGAACCGCATGAAGGTTGTCATGACCGAGCCGCAAGAATATGTTCATGACCGAGCCGCATGGGGGTCTTCATGGCCGAACTGTATGAGAGTCTTCATGGCCGAGCCACATAGATTTCTTCATGGCCGAGCCGCATAGGGGACCTTCATGATTGAACCGCATAGGTTTCTCTACACTGGTCGCGTGAACTCGTCTAGTCTGGCCGCATAAACTTGCCTCGAAACTGTGAAGATTTTCTCCAGTTTCCTAGGAAGATAGTACTCTTGTGTCAGTCATCATGACTACTTTACGTCAGGGCTGTCAGCTGTCAGCTGTCAGCTGTCAGCTGTCAGCCGTCAGAGCATTAATTGTGTTTGAATGACGCTGGGTACAGCCGCTCTAAAAAGATACGTGGCTTCCCTCTGCGGGCCGCATGGAGTCCACTCGAGCTGCCTATGTGTTTGAGCCGCATGGGACTCCTGAGCCGCATGCGGCTCCTTGGCCGCAAAGATCATTTTTCTCTTCTTTTTCATGCTTCTACAAGACCCCCTTCAAAGTTTTCAATTTACAAAACTGAAATACTTTGAATAAGAAGCATGATTATGTCAGAGCCACATGGATGTATTCTGTCCTAGCCGCATAGATTTGACCAGCCGTATGATTACCTCAACCACATAACTCTCTGAGCCGCATGGGCTGTTTTGGCCGCATTTGTGTCAGTCATCATGACTACTTTACGTCAGGGTTATCAGCTGTCAGCTGTCAGCTGTCAGAGCATTAATTGTGTTTGAATGACGCTGGGTACAGCCGCTCTAAAAAGATACGTGGCTTCCCTCTGCGGGCTGCATGGAGTCCACTCGAGCTGCCTATGTGTTTGAGCCGTATGGGACTCCTGAGCCGCATGCGGCTCTTTGGCTGCATGGATCATTTTTCTCTTCTTTTTCATGCTTCTACAAGACCCCCTTCAAAGTTTTCAATTTACAAAATTGAAATACTTTGAATAAGAAGCATGATTATGTCAGAGCCACATGGATGTATTCTGTCCTAGCCGTATGGATTTGACCAGCCGCATGATAACCTCAACCACATAACTCTCTGAGCCGCATGGGCTGTTTTGGCCGCATGAGCTTCATGCCACATTTTTCTGCCATGTGTACAAATCTTCTGTGAATCTTCTGCATTTAATGCTCTTGATTTGCTGCAGATTTTAAGAGCCGCTTTCTTGGGCCAGGATCCCAAGAGTCAGGCTATTATTCAGCCATTTTGCCTCGATGACCGAAGAGTCGGTCATCATATTGTACGCAGATCGAGGCGTTCCTTCCTTGTCTATAAATATGAACACTTTCGTTCTAGGGAATCTCCTTTGCACTCTTCGATCTTTCGCTGTTCTAACTCCTTTCTCTCCCAAGCACCTATGGCTCCCAAGAAGGTTGCTACGTCGAAGGTTGCGAAGGGCAAGGCGGTCGCTTCTGCGGTAACTGTGGCGACGGACGTGGCCACTCCTCCGCCGGCAGCTGTTCACTCTGTTCATCCCGACGTTCATCCACCCATTGCTGGTAAGGGCGTTGCCTTAGAACCCTAACTGCCATGGCTCTGCTGCATAATTTATGCACAAGCCGCATGTACAAGGTTCGTCGATATGACCGCATAAGCACTTCGCCCAGGAGGCCGCATGGGCTTGTCATACTCGATCTGAACCGCATATATATTTTTGGTTTGGGCCACATGAGTGTAGTTCACTTTTGAACCGCATAAGCTCATCTGCTTGTAGCCGCATGAGTCTGTCTGTTCAGGGCCGCATGAGTCTGTGTGGACTTTGAACCGCATAGTCTCACCTGAATCTGAGCCGCATCAGCGCCGAGGTTTGTCTGTTGAGTCCATGTGAACCTTGAACCGCATAGGCCCTTCCGAACCCAAACCGCAGAAGCTTCATAAGCTCATCTGAACTTGATTTGTCTGGACTCGTTTGACTCGGAGCCGCATAAGGCTATGATGAATCGAACCGCAAGGACTCATCTGGTTCTGAGCCGCATGAGGCTGTGATGACCCGAGTCGTATAGACTTAAATGATCTTTCAAATGCTTCTTGTTTTGACTATCTTGTAATCTTATTTTTTTCGTCTCTTCTTCAGTGAATCTGCCAGTGAATCCTGCGGAGGAACTCCTAGTGGGTTCGAATCAGTTTGCCTTGGGCGTGCGTCTTGATGACTTAGTTAAGTACGTGCTGAATCAATTTCCTGCAAATGAGCCTTCGGGGAGGTTGAACGCCATCGAGAATCAAACCCTCCATTATCTCCGTGCCATGATGAATTCTGGGAAGTTGGATGGATCATACCTGAAGCCCTCATTCCTCTTCGGGGACGTTTTGATCATAAAGAATCCCTGAGTATTAGAGATCTCTGAGAACTGGGATTTTACTTTGGATGGGATGGCGATTCATATTCCTCTTATGGAGCGTCATTATCCTTTATCGTGGTTCAATATGGTATTGTTGGACAGGACGATGGTGGGTACCTTAACTCCTACCCAATCAGGAATGTTGATGGGCGACATCCGTTATAACCCGAACATTGGATCAGCGTACGCGAGTAAGGATTCCGTCCGCCAGTACATGATGGGACTGGCCCCAGGTACTTTCATGAACGTATATGGTCCCAACTTCTCATTCACTCAAGCTGATACATTCCTGAATCGACTCGTTCGTAAAAAATCTTATCCCGTTGGCAGATTGGCATTGCTGAACTGGATAAACCCCACTTCTACGTGGGCCCACTTGACCACTTGGGTTCTGCAGACCTACGGAACATTCCTGCGGGAGGTGGGACTCTATCATGCCATCCGGGGCACCTGTCACGGGCTTCCTATTAATAAGCCATTATTAGTGACGCTTCTGGAGATGTATAACCGGCGAACGGGGATGTTCTTTGCACCCGGAGGGGAGTTGGGGCTTGCTCTCCATGAGATGTATACTGTCTCTAAGCTTCCGTGGGGGGACGAACCTTTCGAGGTATACACCCCGTCGAACGAGGAGTTCGAGGACCTGAACCGACGACTCCCAGGTTTTGTTGCGGTGTACCAGGAATTACTATGCCATCATTGTGCTTGTCACCAGATGGCTATAAAGAAGGAGGATAGCTCAGAAGGGAACGCTCCCCACACCACATCCTGGGTTAATTATCTTTTTAAAGTTGGCCCTTCTGGCGAGGTTATTCTTCGAACCCCTCAAACCCAGGGAGAAATAAAAGACCTGATGTTGAGCGTCAAGAAGTCGCGGTCTAATAGCGACATATTCGGGAGTCAAGCTGACTCTCTTAGCTATTTTTACTACGGTACCAGGCAGATGTCTGAGAAAGCGCTCCTGGCTGGATTTTTGATAATATGGCTACGGAACTGCGTAGTCTCGGGGGGGGGGCAGGTTCTATTGAAAGGATCAGCCACCACTTCATTCTCCCTGCCGTTAAGCTGGTATTTGGAGTTAGACTGGCTCTTCTCCCGGCTATGGTGTGTAGCATACACCATGGTCTTCGAACATTCTCGTCCAAGGTTATTGCCCGCAAGAAGACGCTGGACTTTGAGCACATAGAGCTACCTTTCCACTATTTGATGGGGTGGTTGTTGATACACAACAAGTCTTTGATGGGATCTGGAACAACGAAAGATTTTACAGACGAAGACGCTTTCCATTTCCAATGCCATCACCGACCTTGGGAATACAGTACTATGCCAGCTTGTCGGAGGGCGCTGGCGAGGGTGGATGGGTGTGGCTTTTTCGTGTCTGTTCCTCATTTTTCCGATGAAAAAGTGAGGGATGTACACCTTGATGGTACCGAACCTCCTCACTTTCTGTCTCCGAAGATGCTCACCTGGTTGTGCAACATTCGCCCCGCGTATCTGGTTTATCGTAACCGCGATAATGTGTACTTGGAGCCCTACCTGCCTAGTAGGTTTTCCCACCAATTTGGCTATACCCAGTTATTCCTTGACTGTCCCAGCCCTTGATTGGGCTTTGAAGGTAGCGTTCTTGATGGTGTCAGGGTGTGGAATTATTATGATGCTTATCATACTCGGGCCAGCTTCTCGGTCCCTGATACTAAGGCGCCGAAGGAAATTTTGTACGTGGCTGCCTTGTACCATGTTATGGCGAACAAGCTTCCTGTCAATTTCGATCCGAGTACCAGTTTCATCATGGGTACCGGTTTAGAGGAAAAGCCCAAGGGGGCTAAGGCTAGAAAGCAACTAGCGCTCCAGACTCCCCTCCCTGAATCAGAATCTTCCGAGGCGGCTGAGGAGGATGATGATCATGATAGCGAAGACTCTCTTTCTTTTGGGGGTGAAGAAGTAGCGGATCAACCGCTTGCCACACCAGACGAACTGGCGGAGGATTCGTCGCTTGCTACACAAGAGGAAGTAGTGAGGGAAGGACAGCCTCCCGCTGTGTCTGGTCCCTCACGCAAACGAGTCAGACGTGAGTCTTCTGACGGCAGAACGACCTTTTTTGTGAAAAGAGCCGCCGTTAGGTCTCGTGGGTTGCTTATTACCTAGAGGGGTAAAATGCTGACGATGTTCCAGAGGTAAGACTGCGTTGGAGCTATATCCTTGTTGTGGTTTTCTTTTTCTTGGAGATATAACCTAATCATTTTTTCTTTGTAGGCGTCTGACGAACCAGGTTCTCATGAACCGTCTGCTGCCCCTGGAGTTGATCTGGCCCTTGCTGCTCTGATTAGTGGCATGTGTGTCGTGGTCCTTTCTGCGGGGGCTTTCTCAGCGGCGGCTGAGGACCCCCAAGTTGCTGAGGCCTCGGTCCGGGGTGACGAAGGTTTCCTCGGGCCTGTCTCCGAGATTACTGAATTTTAGCAAGACGACGCCGATCTCGTCGCATCCCCTCCCGAGGGTGCTGGGGCGGAGGAGTCTATTATATTCGACTCGGAGGCCGCTGGTGGAGAGGTTGTGGTGGCCGTAGGCGAACATCAGCCTCCACACTCTTTCGCTGGTAAGATAAGCCAAATATTGACTAGTGAGAGGGCTTATTTGCTCTATCAACACATCCTCCAGGTCAAATCGATTCATGGTTGTCTTGGCCCTACAGGTCCTGACCCTTTACTTCCCACAGTGGATGTTCTTGGGGAAGGCTCGGCTTGCTGCGATCTGGGGGAAAGGAGCGTTTCTTCTCCTTCACCGACTCATGTCGAGGGGCCTCCCGCCAGCTCCGGGCAGATGGAGTGGAGCTTGTTCCGAAAGCGATGGTCTCCGCCTCATCCTCTGCTGCTTATACGGCTTCGGAGATTGACTTCTCGGCCCTGCCGAGCATTCAAGTTCTGCGGGCTGCTGAAGAGGAGTTGGCCGCTGTTCAGGCGTTCTTTCGCACGAAGTTTGTTTCCCTCGTGGCAGGAGCGGCAGATTCTATCACGTCTTCTTCAGTATTGCCAGCTACACTCCCGTTGACGCCGGCTTCTTCGGAGGCTCTGGACGAGGTATCGTAGGATGTGGTCGACAGCTTCTATCGCCATTTAAAGAGGGGCGTAGATGCTGCCGTAGAACGAGGATCCTTTTTTCTCTGTCCCTGCGGTGCGCTCGGGGTCAGATTTAAACTTTGAAGACTCTTCCTGGCGGGGTGGGGTTGGCTGCGCTCCTGGAGTCCAAGTTGGCAGAGGCTGATCAGCTCGTGACCCGATTGCTGGTGTTACGGCAGGATGACTTGTCTGCTGCGGTTAAACGGGAGCGGGGCTTCCTTATTGTCGCTCGGGATAGGATAAAGCTCGCTCGAGACACTGCCGGGCCAGTTGTGAAGGGGGACCATGACGAGTTTTTTGCTTCGTATGACAGGCTGGGTCGTCGAAGTCAAGCTTGTAGGGCTCGGGAAGAGGCTGCTTCTCGTGGAATAGCTGACACGAAGGAGCGGATTCTCGTACTTCAAAAGAATTGGCCTTCCTAGAGTCGGAGCTGAAGGCTACTCATACGGAACATGAGTCAATCGTTCGGGAGGCCGAGAAGGTTTCCCGATCTTCTGTTAACCTGGAGCGGGCTTTCAAGAAATTTGAGGACAACTGGCAAGCTCACGCTCATCTGGAGGACGCGGCAGTGCTGGCCCAAGAGGCGGAGCGTCGAGCTAAACAGAGGTTTGAGCTGTCGGTTGCCTTGCTGACGGACCATCTCACGGCGTTATGTGCCCCAGAGCAGTGATCAGTTTTTTGTTTTCTTTCACTGTTTTCTTCTCTTTTTTTTTCTTTTTGTCAAAGGATATGATCCCAGATGATGTAGTACTTTGAATTTTGAATAAATGAGCATGTTTCAACTCATCTTCTCTTTCTTGTACTTGTGGTATTTGTGGAATTGGACCTGCTGGAGGATTATTTGTGGACCTGTTACCCTGGGTGTACCTTGGTTTTAGGTACGAGTAACAAGTTTTGGAGAGGAATACCTAGAACAACTTCGCGATAAGACAGCTATAAAAGTTTTTGGTATTCGAGAGAATGCCAGGGAGCAACTGGGCTCCCCGGCATGATAGGAAAGGGATGGGCGTGTACTGGAGACCCAGTACAGCATCTGTGGTCGACCGAGGACATTTGTGGTCATCAGAGGACATTTGTGGTCAACAGAGGACATTTGTGGTCAACATAGGACATTTGTGGACCTATTATCCTTATCGTACTCCGGTTGTGGGTACAGATATAGTTTGAAAGGGAACCAACATACTTACTCAGAGGTAATAAGGACATGGCAAGTATGAAGGTTTCTTCTACGGAGCCTTCCCACGCAGAGGTAATGAGGATATGGCAGGAGTGGGCTCAATGAAGAGGGGGTACATAAAACGACTCAGAGGTAATGAGGACATGGAAGTTTTATGTAGGGTGATTTATTTTAGGCGGAAGTGAAACGACTCAGAGGTAATGAGGACATGGCCGTTGTGGAAATTTGTGGATCGCTTACCCTTTTTTGTGCACTAGAAGTGCGGGTATTGGATCATGGAGGAGGATCTCCTCCAGGAAGAAAGTTCAGAGGTATGATCATACATGACTTTCTTATCTGAAAGAGTGACCGGGATGTTAGTTCAGAGGCACCGTCGGGCATGACTCGATATTGTGAAAGCGTGAGTTCAGTGGCACCAGAGGGCACATGACTCGATAATCTGGAATGTTGAAAAATGAGTTCAGCGGTACCAGAGGGTACTTGACTCAAAAATTCGGAGAACTATGAGGGTGAGTTCAGCGGTACCAGTGGGTACATGACTCAATGTATGAAAGATGTAGGAATGAGTTCAGAGGTACCAGCGGGTACATGACTCTATGTATGGAACCAGAATGTCAATTCAGAGGTACGGGGAGGTACATAACTCGACACTCTGAGATGTCTCGAGGATTTTGTTTCAGACATAATACTTCTTCAGAAACTTGCCGTTGATGGGCAACATGAGCAAGTCTCCATTTTGCTTCGCGAGGCGGTAGGCGCTGTTGGAGAATACGGCTTCGATGATGAACGGGCCTTCCCATTTTGGTTGGAATTTACCAGCGGTTTTATGCGTCATAACCATCGGCCTCCGAACCGCCAGAACGAGATCGCCTACTTGGAATGTTCTGACCTTGACCTTCTTGTTGAAAGCTCCGAAGATTCTGGCCTGATATAGTTCGATTCGCTGTTGAGCTAACAAGCGTTTCTCATCTAGGGCCTCCAATTCCTGTAGTCGACGATGGTGGTTTTCTTCTGTCGTCAACTGATGTGTGAGGGCAACGCGGAGTGAGGGGATCTGAGTCTCTAATGGGAGGACCGCCTCACTCTCGTACACCAGGGAAAATGGTATATTTTCGATGGCTGTTCGAATTGTGGTGCGATACGCCCATAAGCATTCGCCGAGCTTCTTGTTCCAGTCGCGCTTGTTAGAGGACACGAATTTCTTGAGTAGCTTGATTATGGTCTTGTTGAATGCTTCTGCTAACCCGTTGGCTGTTGGGTTGTAGGGTATCGAAGCAATGTTCTGAATTTGGTACTTGTCGCAGAACCGATAAAATACGTGGCTTACGAACTGTGGCCCATTGTCGTGAATGATCCTTCGGGGTCCAAAGCGGTAGATGACATGATGCTTAAGGAAGCTGATCACGTTTGAAGTTTTTACCTCTGCCAATGCGATGGCTTTCGCCCATTTGGAGAAGTAATCGGTGATTGCGAGTATGAATCGGTGTCCTCTGGACGAAGGTGGGGTGATTGGGCCGACGATGTCCATACCCCATGCTTCGAATGGCCAGGAGGACACAGTCGGATGTAGGAATTCAGATGGCTGGTGAATGAAGTCCGCGTGAACTTGGCAGGCTTTGCACTTTCTTGCATAGTCTATCGCATCTGCTACCATCGTGGGCCAGTAGTAGCCCATTCGGCGAAGACGGTCTTGCAATTTTGGGCCAGGCTGATGGGCCCCGCAGACACCGTCATGAGCTTCTCGCACGGCTTCTTTGGCTTCCGTGTTTGACAGACACCGAAGCAATAATCCATCATAGGATCGGCGATACAGCATATTCATCTCTGTATCATAGAAAAATCTGAGAGAACGTCTTCTGATAGAAGTAGCTTCCTTCGAATTCTCTGGCAGGATGTCGTATACTATGAAGTCGATGAACGGCTGTCTCCAGTCTGGTGCTTCGTCGATCGAAAGGGCGGAGTAGCTTTCCATGCATTGAACGTTATCCTTAGGACAGACCAGTTCACGGCCTATTATGTCGACCTGATGACGAGCGTAATTTGGCACAGCTAGGGAAGCGGCCAAACCAGCTAGGGCATCAGCCTCAATGTTCTGGAGTCTGAGACATGTTCTATGAAGAATCCTCACAGAGAGGAGATGATGTCGATTGCTATTCGATGATACGGGATCATGTCTTCGTGGCGGACCTCGTACGACCCCCGAATCTGATTGACGATTAACTGTGAGTCGCCGTATGCTTCAAGATACTCTACCCCCAGCTCCTTTGTAAGTCGGAGGCCAATGACCAAGGCATTGTACTCGGCCACATTATTTGAGCAGGGCTCTGTGAGTGAGTAGGCCCGATTGATCACCAAGTCGGAGGGAGAAATCAGCACCACTCCAACTCCAGCGATGATGTTGCCTTTGGGTCCAGTTCTTGAAGCGTCATCGAAGAACATTCGCCAGATGGCATCATGGGAGACTGCATTTGAACTGGTGACCTCGTCCGGTATCTCTTTATATACTCTAGTCGTCTCCGAACCTGGATGGGCTGCCAGAAAGTCTGCCAGAGCCTGGCCTTTAACAGCCTTTTACGGGACGAAGATCATATGATATGGTGATAGTAATATCGCCCAGGTAGCAAGGCGAGAGCTGAGTGCCCCAGGTTTGGTCATGAGGACCCTGAGGGGGTTGATCCGCGATATCACGTGGATGGTTTGTCCCGTGACGTAGTGTCCCGTCTTCTGGATGGCGAATACGAGAGCAAGGCATTCCTTCTCTACGGCCGTGTATCGGTATTCTGGCCCAATCATCTTCCGACTGAGGTAGTATATAGCTTGTTCGTGGCCCGTGTCATTGTTCTGTGCTAACAGAGCACCAAGAGAATGTTCCATAGCTCGCACATAGAGTAGGAATGGCTTCCCAGCAACAGGAGCTACCAGGACTAGGGGGTTCGACAAATATTCTTTGATGCTGTCGAAAGCGCGCTGGCATTCTTCATCCCATACGAAAGAGACTCCCTTCTTCATGAGATAGGTGAATGGTTGACATCGTCCGGAGAGATTAGAGATAAATCTCCTGATGTAAGCTAGCCTGCCTTGGAGGCCTCGGAGTTCGCAGAGATTTCTCGGGGGACCCATCTTCATGATTGCCTTTGTTTTCTCGGGGTCGATGTGAATGCCCTGAGAAGTGACGATGAAGCCCAGGAATTTCCCGCTGGAGACACCCAAGAATGATTTCGTAGGGTTCATCTTTAAGTTGTGTGCTCGCATTAGGTCGAACACTGTCCTGAGATCTTGCAGATAATCTTCCTTCGAACGACTTTTGACGACGATGTCGTCGACGTAGCATTCCACTGTCTTGCGTAAGTGGTCTCTAAAGATGACGCTCATAGCTCTCTGGTAAGTAGCTCCAGCATTCCTTAAACCGAAAGGCATAACGGTGTAGCAATATGTACCAATCGGTGTTCGGAATGATATGTGCTTCTTATCGTCAGGGAACATCTTGATCTGGTTGTATCCTGAGAAGCCATCCATGAGGGACATACGTTCGAAGCTGCAGGTGTTGTCGATCATAATATCCGTGATAGGGAGAGGGAATTCATCTTTAGGGCATGCCTCATTCAGATTCCGAAAGTCAATGCATATTCGGATCTTTTCGTTCTTCTTGAGAACTGGTACGATGTTGGCTACTCAGTCTGGATGCTGCTTTTCGCGAATGAAGCCGCTAGCTATCAGTTTATTGACCTCGGCTTCAATAGTATTCATGACATCGGAGCGAAATCGTCGTTGCTGTTGCTTGACAGGTTTTGTATCCGGACAAATAATGAGTTTATGGAGTGTTATCTCGGGGTCCAATCCTGGCATATCTTCATAGCTCCAGGCGAACACATCGATATACTCCTTGACGAGTTGGAGCAGCGACTCTCGCTCTTCATCTGTCAGGCTCTGGCTGATGAAGATTGGTTTTGGGGAGGCTTCATCACCAAGATTAACTTGTATGACCTCATCTTCAGTGGGAGGTTCTCTTTGCTCGAAACGCTTCTCCCATTGTTCATCTAGCTATTGTACCCATAGTTCTAGCTCAAGAAGTTCGGGGATGTCTTCGTCTTCTTCATAAGCGTCGGCGAATGCCATGTTGACTGACAAGACTTGTCTGAATACATCTCCGATGCTGGTGTCAGTGTCAGAAGTTGGTGATCTGGTCGAATGTGAATGCCAGTCACATTCTTCATCTGAACTTTCAGGAGTCGTTGTGGGTGTCACATACCCTAATCCACATCGAGTCTTGCTATAGTAGTCCCGTGGTTTGCCAGTCGGGACCGGGGGCTTCAAAGGTAATCGTCGTCCACTACCGTAGTTCAAACCCGGTGTCGTTTCCAGATCATACCCCTATTTTTGCATGAGATATTTAGATTGGAGGCTATAAAGATACAGAGGTAGTCTCCCGGCATCCGATCCAAGGTCGACTTCTTCTATGGTGAAGGGATGCGGATCGTCCTTCCGGCCGAAGATGATTGGATGATCCCCTCCCTCGACTATTCGGTAAGCGTCTTTTGCTGGAGTAAGCTGGATTGCGGTGTAGACATTTGTCACCTGCATGTGTAGGTGAGTGCCTATACCGTGTTCCATAGCGTACATTATACAAAGCTTATTAAGCTCGAGGTAGTTCAAAGATAGCCCTTTATTGATGAAGTAAGGTATCTTTTCTAGGGGGATTACATCTTCTGTGGAGGACATCAGTGTGGGCAGCCACATACTTGGCTAGCTCCGGTTCCTCTTCGGCTACCCCTTGTGTGAATAAAGACTGAGAGGACGACCTGGGGAGTTTGATCGTCAGCGGTTCAGTTGATGGAGCTGAGTATGGAGTTGTTGGCAGACTAGCGACCCCCAGATTGGTACTCGATGTGGGATGAGGAGTGGCTGGTTCGCTAGCAGTGTCAGACCTCGCATCGGGGTGACGACCTTTCTTAGGAAGGCGTATCGCCAGTGGCTTGTCGGAGAGATTAAGCTTCTCCGTTTGGGACTGACCGACTCTCGGCAGTCTGATTGTTAGTGGCCCCGTTGTGGATCTTGGCACTTGGCCAGATCTTGGTAGCCGGATTATCATCTGCTTTTCTTGTGCCAAGAGGCTGATTGCGTCCTTACGCAGAGTGGCGGTAAGGGGTGCGGACCTGCCCGGTTTACGAGCTTGGAGGTGGATCGTCAGAGGCTCTTCTGATCCTGTGGCTCTCTCGGTACTAGCTTGTACATCTCCTTCACCAAGATGCTTCTTCATTTTTCGTACAGGCAGGAGTCTGAGTAGTAAGATTCGATCCCTTTGAAGGGATCGATATCAGCAAATTCCGTTCTCACGAAGCCGTATTTGTCGACATATTTGAAGCACTGGTGCAGCGTGGAAGGCACGATCATATAATCGTGTATCCATGGACACCCCAAGAGGATATTGTAAGAAGTGTTTGTATCTATGACATAGCAGGTGACTTCGGATAGGAGGTCGCCAATTTGATACTTCAGACGAATCTTCCCAATAGGGTAGCTCCTGTCCGAATTGAAACCGCTGATGGCGGTGCTTGTAGGCGTCAGGCGATACATTGGGATACGGAGATGATGTAGCAGACCCTTCGGGATAATGCTTATGGAAGAGCCAGGATCAACGTGCATCCGATCCACCTTTACGTCGCCGATGTATTCAGTATGTATAGTGGGCGATCGTGCAGATTAGTTTTGATGAGCATATCTTGCAGAGTGAAGACGATGTTTGGCATTGCGCCAGTGCAGGCACTATCCTGGAGATCCACAGGTGAGTCCTCCCTATTTGCCATTAATTGTAAAAGTATAGAACAGTTTTATGGAAGGACTGAACTTAGACTCACAATACAAACTCGCTTGTACAAAGAAAGCCTAGGGACGAAAACCTAGGTACAGCAGTCTAAGTACAATTGTTTATTTTAGATTCTGGGGGGTGACGATAGAGGCATGGAAAGGCGACGGCAGCCCTGCCTTACTCCTTGGACGATCGGTATGCAGCCTTGGCTCCTATGACGAGATGGTTGGCGTTGACGAAGAAATGCTCTTCTTGCTCTCCTCGTATTGCTCTTCTGGCTTCTCTCTTTCTCTGTGTATTTTTCTCTCTGATAGCGTATATGTTTACAAGGGAATGACACCTTGCTATTTATAATAGTGGGGGCATCATTAGGGTTTGGATGATTACCCATTCTTAAAGTGGCGGCGGCCTGATGTATAATCAATCTGGACCCTTAGCTTAGGGCACGAAGGATCTGGGCCATAAATGGGGATAGTATTGAATCCTGTGAATGATTAATGCTGATTTCTTTAAATCTTCATGATTGGTTATGTCAAGTTTGGATCTCTCTCCACGTGTCCCATTGGCTTGATCATGAATGATATGACCTGATCTCATTAATTATGAGGATAATGTTAAATATGGTCATTGGGATCTGGTAAATCTCTGATTGATTTGCATCTCATAATCATCCTTGCTACTAGCTGTCAAATCGTGGAGGAAATTGAATCTCTACCACGTGTCTTATTGATGGACTCTGCCAGAGCCGCATGATATCCATGAACCGCATGAGACAGCGTCTCACTGAGCCGCATAGGTATAGTATTTGCGAGCCACATGGGATGGTTTCTCGATGAGCCGTATAAGTGTAGTACTTGCGAGCCGCATGGGATGGTTTCTCGATGAGTCGCATAAGTGTAGTACTTGTGAGCCGCATGGGATGGCTTCTTGGTGAGCCGCACGAAGACGATTCTTGCCAGCCGCATGAAGCTGTTCTTCACTGGAGCCGCATGGGGGTAGCCACGTGTCAATCTCGGATCGTGTCAGAGATTTTCTCCTATTCCCAAAGAGTCTGTCATTATGACAGGGCCATTATGACACTTCATGTCAGAGCCGTCAGCTGTCAAATCATGGCAGAGCATTAAATAGGACCATTGCTCTATGGCCAACTGTGTGAAGGGGTTCCATGGGGACACGTGGCGTTGATCGAGCCGCATATCTCTGTTGGTCGAATGTGAGCCGCATGTACTTCTGAACCGCATGCGACTAGGGGGCTTTGAACCACATAAGACTGTCCCTATATAAGCCGTATGGACGCTCCTACCCCGAGCCGCATGAGACTAAGAGTCTCTCTGAACCGTATGGGGCTGCTCCTGTATGAGCCGCATGGGGTTCTTCTGTTCTGAGCCGCATAGATCATCATTCTGATATTTTTCATGCTTCTACAAGACCCCTTTCAAAGTTTTCAATTTACAAAATTGAAATACTTTGAATAAGAAGCATGGCCTTTGTTGATCGTATAGATGATTTAGCCACATGGATTTATCTGGCCGCATGAGCTGTTAGGCCGTATAGACTTTTTGCCACGTGTCCCAGCCACGTGTGCAAATCTTCTGCATTAAATACCCTTGATTCGCCGCCTCTTGGGGGAGGATCCCAAGGGTCAGTTTTGTTTTGACCGAAGTATTTTTCCTTTATTCTTTTAGGCGGTGCGTGGATCGAGGCGTTTGTTTGATTTTTCAAGCCTCCTTCGCCTATAAATAGGAGTAATTTTATTCTTTGAGGGTTTCTTTACCTTCTCTCTTTGCTCGAACTCCTTGTTGCCGACTTCCTCTTCGTCTTCTCCTATCAATGATCGGCAATAGCTCCCAAGAAGACTGCCACTGCTACGGGTAAGAAGGCGCGTCATCTTCTGTGGCAGCGAAGGGCAAGAAGGCCGCGTCTTCATCGCCTGCGGCGACGAACGTGGTGGCTCCTCCGACGGCTGACGTGCCTATTTTTTACTTCGACGTTCACCCGCCTATTGCTGGTAGGACCATCAACGTGAACTGTCATGGCTACGCCGCATATCTTATGCGCGAGTCTATATTTCCAAGTATGCTGCATGTCTGACTCATGTTCGGGCCGCATGGGATATGACCCAGGCCTGAGCCGTATAAAGTTGTAGTTTGCAGCCGCATAACTACTTCATCATCAGGGCCGCATAAGCTTATCTGGACTTGGACCACATGAGCTCTTCCAAACTGAGCCGCATAAGCTTATTTCGAACTGAACCGCATAAGATCATTTGAACTAGACCGCATAAGCTCATCCGCACTGGACCGCATAAGCCGAACCATATAAGCTTATTCGAATTGGACCGTATCCACATATGCTCCTTTCGACCCGAACCGCAGAAGCACATCCGTACTGAGCTGCATAAGCCCATTTCGAGCCGAACCGCATAAGCTTATTCGAACTGAACCGCATGTGCTCTTTCAAACTGAGCCGCATGAGGCTATGCTTAAGCCGCATAAGCATCACGTAGTTTGTGTTTCAGCTATCTTTTTGACTTTGTTTCTTTTGTCTTTCTTTAGTGAATCTGCCAATAAATCCTGCGGGAGAACTTATAGTGGGCTCAAATCAGTTCGCCTTGGGCGTGCGTCTTGACGACTTAATTAAGCATGTGTTGAATCAATTTCCTGCTGATGAGCCTTCGGAGAGGTTGAATGCCATCGAGAATCAGACCCTCCATTACCTCCGTTCCATGATGAATACTGGGAAGCTGGATGGATTATACCTGAAGCCTTTATTCCTCTTTGGAGATGCTTTAATCATAAAGAATCCCCGAGTATTAGAGATTTTCGAGAACTGGGATTTTTCTTTGAATGGGGTGGCGATCCATATTCCTCTCATGGAACGTCATTATCCTCTGTCGTGGTTCAATATGGTGTTGCTGGACAGGAAGATGGTGTGTAACTTAACTCCTACCCAATCAGGGATGTTGATGGGCAACATCCATTATAACCCGAATATGCGGTCAGCGTACGCGGGTAAGGATTCCGTCCTCCGGTATATGATGGGTCTAGCCCCGGGCTCTTTTATGAATGTATACGTGTAAGCCCCTGATTTTCAAATTCATTTTTTTGTTTATGATAATTAAATTTTAATGTCTTTTATAGCCTTAAATAATTATTGGGAATTATGGGAGGACTGAACTTAGACTCACAATACAAACTCGCTTGTACAAAGAAATCCTAGGGACGAAAACCTAGGTACAGCAGTCTAAGTACAATTATTTATTTTAGATTTTGGGGGGTGACGATAGAGGCTTGGGAAGGCGACGACAGCCCTGCCTTACTCCTTGGACGATCGGTATGCAGCCTTGGCTCCTGTGACGAGATGGTTGGCGTTGACGAAGAAATGCTCTTCTTGCTCTCCTTGTATTGCTCTTATGGCTTCTCTCTTTCTCTGTGTATTTTTCTCTCTGATAGCGTATATGTTTACAAGGGAATGGCACCTTGCTATTTATAATAGTGGGGGCATCATTAGGGTTTGGATGATTACCCATTCTCAAAGTGGCGGCGGCCTGATGTATAATCAATCTGGACCCTTAGCTTAGGGCGCGAAGGATCTGGGCCATAAATGGGGATAGTATTGAATCCTGTGAATGATTAATGCTGACTACTTTAAATCTTCATGATTGGTTGTGTCAAGTTTGGATCTCTCTCCACGTGTCCCATTGGCTTGATCATGAATGATATGACCTGGTCTCATTAATTATGAGGATAATGTTAAATATGGTCATTGGGATCTGGTAAATCTCTGATTGATTTGCATCTCATAATCATCCTTGCTACCAGCTGTCAAGTCGTGGGGGCAATTGAATCTCTGCCACGTGTCTTATTGATGGACTCTGCCAGAGCCGCATGATATCCATGAACCGCATGAGACAGCGTCTCAGTGAGCCGCATAGGTATAGTATTTGCGAGCCGCATGGGATGGTTTCTCGATGAGCCGCATAAGTGTAGTACTTGCGAGCCGCATGGGATGGTTTCTCGATGAGCCGCATAAGTGTAGTACTTGCGAGCCGCATGGGATGGCTTCTTGGTGAGCCGCAGGAAGACGATTCTTGCCAGCCGTATGAAGATGTTCTTCACTGAAGCCGCATGGGGGTAGCCACGTGTCAATCTCGGATCGTGTCAGAGATTTTCTCCTATTCCCAAACAGTCTGTCATTATGACAAGGCCATTATGACACTTCATGTCAGAGCCGTCAGCTGTCAAATCATGGCAGAGCATTAAACAGGGCCATTGCTCGATGGCCAGCTGTATAAAGGGGTCCCATGGGGACACGTGGCATTGATTGAGCTGTATATCTCTGTTGGTCGAATGTGAGCCGCATGTACTACTGAACCGCATGCGACTAGGGGGCTCTTTGAACCTCATAAGTCTGTCCCTATATAAGCCGCATGGACTCTCCTGCCCCGAGCCGCATGAGACTAAGAGTCTCTCTGAACCGCATGGGGCTGCTCCTGTATGAGCCGTATGGGGTTCTCCTGTTCCGAGCCGCATAGATCATCATTCTGATATTTTCCATGCTTCTACACTCTCCGGTGAGGTTGGATTGAGCCAGATAGATATCGGCATTTTGGAGTGCTTCACTCAATGCAATACAAACGTCCTTGGAGAGCCTTAGGAGTTCGTACAGTGACAACTTGGCGGATGTGTTAGCCAATTGCGCTAAGATGTCAAAGTTGTAGGGCCTCTCCAGCCCTTGGGCTGCCTCTTTTGGAGGGATTAGTCGAAGCGA
>JANAVB010033487.1:0-69769 GCA_029216955.1 Iris pallida
CTTTTGTAATACGAAATTAATTATCGGTGCCATAGCACCTACTCAAATTCATGTACATAATTATAAGTTGGAGATCAGCACGGTTATATTGTCAATGATCGGGATCAGCCAGTCGTTCTCAATGGTTCATACATGAACGTGTCCCATTCAGTACAATAAGACGACTAGCCAGTCTCTTAGTTCCAGACATAGGAATGCATGATCAATATTAAGTCAGGATAACAATCATTGTCAATTCGTGACAAGGCATGGTAGTCAAAAGTTCTATATCAAGAGTAAGAGAAACTTGCATAAAATAGTTGGTAACATATTCTTGAAGCCAAGGAAAAGATCTACAACTTTCATGTTGGAAGCTAGGAGAAATTCGGGCCAGAAAACAGTCAAAAAGAGCATCAAACAATCAAAATCAGCCAAAATCAGCCTCATGCGGCTAGAAATTCTTATGCGGCTCAAAAATTCTTATGCGGCTCAAAAATGCTCATACGGCCAGAAATTTTTATGCGGCTCAAAAATTCTTATGCGGCTCAAAAATGCTAATGCGGCCAAAAATGGTCATGCGGCCAAAAATTCTTATGCGGCTCAAAAATTCTCATGCGGACAGAAATTCTTATGCGGCTAAAAAATGCTCATGCGGCCAGAAATAGTCATGCGGCCAGAAATTCTTATGCTGCTCAAAAATTCTTATGCGGCTTAAAAATGCTCATGCGGCCAGAAATTGTCATGCGGCCAGAATTCTTATGCGGCTCAAAATTCTTATGCGGCCAGACACTATTCATCGTCCCTGCCAGAATCAGGACAGATGAACATAGAAGTTTGACCAAAATTGTTTTGGCCATAACTTCCTCAAATCAAGTCGGGATCTAACTTTTCAAAAGCCAAAATTGGGTAGAATTGAATTTTCTACAATATAGAACAATCAAAACATGGAAATGATGAAGTTTGATAGATCGAAACCCAAGAAAACCAAAAAGAGGAAAAACTTAGATCTACACAAAGCTAACCATGGAAAACAAAAACTACAAGACCTAAACATGTAGAGAAAGAACAGACAAATACAATGGACTAAAAATAAATGGAGATGCATGAAATCCTCCATGATGTGCAAGATGTACTTGCCTCTCACAAGTGGGTTAGGGTTTGGTGGAGGAGTAAATGTGAATGAATGAAGAGAGAGAATGAAAGAAGAAGTTTTATATCAAGGTCAAGTGGATCTCCACCATTCATTCTCTCCACCAAATCCAAGCCATCCATTCCTTTCCATGTTGAACCAAACCAAACCAAATTGGTTTACCATGAACCGAAATGAACCAAGAGCCAAGAAAAAGCAGAAAATAAAGTACAGAAAAATAATTAGCATGAAATTAAAAGAATTAAATACAAAATAAATGCATGACAGATACAAAATAAATTCAGGCAAGCGGTATACGTATAAAAATACGCATTCCGGGAACGGGGAGTGATATCTCTACCCACCTTAGATAAATTCTGTCCTCGGAATTTCAAATCCAAGCAGGTTAGAAATATTAGGGCCAGGCACAAGCAATACAGCGAGCAATCAATCACCCTATGATACCAATCAACCACTAATCTGCAACTATACTATCAATCCATGAAACCAAGCTACTAATCATACGGGGATATGCATGTTGAATCAAGACAATCAAGGCATATGAAAATAAAATATACCTTGTGAGTCAAACAAGTGCGGGTACCGCGATCGGATATCATTCTCCCGCTCCCACGTTGACTCTCCTAAGGAGTGATGGCCCCAAGCAACACGAACAAGGTTAATTGTTCGGTTCTTGAGTATCTTCTCCCTTCGGTCCAAAATGGACACAGGCTGCTCCTCATAAGACAGGTTGGTACCCACAACCAGCTCAGAATGATCGAGGATAAGACTTGGGTCCGATACATACCTACGTAACTGAGATACGTAAAATACATCATGTACCTCTCTTAACGAAGGCGGAAGGGATAAACGATAAGCAACATCGCCTACCCTATCAAGGATAACAAATGGGCCCATGTATCGCAGACTCAACTTTCTGCGAACACCAAATCTAATGACTCCTCGGGTAGACAAAATCCGCAAGAACACGTGGTCCCCAACAAAAAATTCCAACGGCCTACGATACTGGTCTGTCCAATGACGATGCCGATCCTGTGCAACTCGAAGTCGCTCTCTAATTTCCTTAACAACCTCAACTGTCTGGACAATCATCTCTGGTCCCAACATCTTCCTTTCCCCAATATCATCCCATGCCAACGTCGATCTATACTTCTTACCGTACAGTGCCTCGAACGGAGCCATTTGAATACTAGCCCGGTAACTATTATTATATGAAAATTCTACTAAACGCATGTGACTCTCCCAAGATCCTCCAAAATCTAAAGTACAGGCTCATAACATATCTTCTAAGGTCTGAATGGTTCTTTCTGATTGTCCATCCGTCTGCGGGTGGTAAGCCGTACTGAATCTTAACTTGGTACCTAGGCTCTGATGTAAACTCTTCCAAAAATGCGACATAAAACGGGTAACTCTATCCGACACAATACTGATAGGAACTCCATGTTGCCTGACGATCTGCTGCATGTACATCTCTGCTAGCTTTTCAGTAGTCTGCCCTACTCTAAAGGGAAGGAAATGTGCTACCTTTGTAAGTCAATCCACTATAACCCAGATGGCATCCTTACCACTAGGTGACCTCGGTAATCCAGTCACAAAGTCTATTGTGATGTGCTCCCACTTCCATTCCGGGATAGGAAGTGGCTGCAATAATCCTACTGGCCTCTGCTGCTCTGCCTTCACTTGCTGACATATCAAGCAACGGGAGACGAATCTAGCTATCTCCCTCTTCATTCCGTTCCACCAGAAATGTTGTTTAATATCCCTGTACATTTTGGTACCGCTCGGGTGAATAGAATACTGAGAACTATGGGCCTCTGCCATAACCTCATGTCTGATATCTCCACTAGGCACATAAAGATGCGATCCAAACCTAAGTGTTCCATCCTCATGAATTCTCATCTCCTTTCGGAGTCCTGACTCACATTCTGTCCTGAGCTTCTGAATCCTTGGGTCCTGTATCTGAGCTACCTTGATCCTGTCTACCAAGTCAGATTGAACTTGTAGACTAGCCAAGATCCCTACATCTCCAGGAAGTATAACCTCAATGCCCATCTCTCGAAGATCCTCTAAAATCTGCTTCTGTGATGTCAACATGAATGTACTGCCCCTTCTACTGAGGGCATCCGCTACTACATTAGCCTTGCCTGGGTGATACTGAAGCTCTACTTCGTAATCCTTGATCAATTCCAACCATCTTCTCTGTCTCATATTCAGCTCCTTCTGAGTAAAAATATACTTTAAGCTCTTGTGGTCGGTTAATATATCTACTCGATCGCCGTACAGGTAATACCTCCAAAGCTTCAAAGAAAATACTACGGCCGCCAACTCCAAATCATGAGTCGAATAATTCCTCTCGTGGTCCCGAAGTTGTCTAGATGCATACGCTATCACCTTTCCATGTTGCATGAGGACACATCTAAGTCCCTTACCTGACGCATCACAATATACAGTAAAACCTCCGGGTCCAACGGGAAATGTAAGTATAGGTGCCGAGATCAATTTCTGCTTCAAACTCTCAAAGGATGCCTGGCACTCTGCTGACCAGACAAATGGCGCATCCTTGCGTGTCAAACGGGTCATGGGTGCAGAAATTCTTGTAAAATCTGACACGAACCTTCGGTAATATCCTGCCAATCCCAAGAAACTCCGCACATCTGCTACTGTCTTAGGTACTGGCCAACCTTCCACGGCCTTCACTTTCTTAGGATCTACTGATACTCCGGCCCCTGATATGATATGCCCTAGGAATGAAATTCGATCCGACCAAAACTCACATTTACTGAGCTTGGCGTACAACTGGTTTTCTCTCAAAACCTGCAATACCTTCATGAGGTGACCTTTATGCTCTTCTTCGCTGGGTGAGTAAACGAGAATGTCATCGAGGAACACAACGATAAATTGATCCAAGTATGGCTTAAAGATGCGGTTCATCAAATCCATAAATATTGCTGGAGCATTGGTCAATCCAAACGGCATAACTAAAAATTCGTAATGCCCGTACTTCGACCTGAATGCTGTCTTGGGAATATCCTCCTCCCGAACTCTAACTTGATGATATCCTGACCGAAGATCTATCTTGGAAAATACTCTGGCTCTGCTCAACTGATCAAACAAGTCGTCGATCCTCGGTAGTGGGTACTTGTTCTTTACTGTTGCCGCATTGAGTTTCCTATAGTCAATGCACAATCGGGATGACCCATCCTTCTTCCCTACAAGTACCACTGGTGCTCCCCATGGTGATTCACTGTCCCAAATGAACTTCTTCGCCATCAATTCTTCTATATGCTGGTACACCTTGGCCTGCTCTGAATCTGGCATTCTGTAAACTCGATCCGACACCGGTTCGGTCCCTGGCACCAATTCTATACTGAACTCGACATCTCTCTTCGGTGGTAAACCTGGTAGTTCTTTCGAAAATACATCAAGAAATTCTTCTACTACCCTCGGGACTTGAACTCCTTCCAATGCTGGTACGACTCCGCCTGCCAACTGTTCTGTTCCCGGCCTGACCAAAGCGAACTGTCCCATGCCTGGAATATCAAAAGATACGCTCCCTCTATGGCAATCTATTGTAGCATGATTATCTTTCAGCCAGTCCATTTCCAAGATAACATCAAAATTTCCCATAGGAAATTCTATCAACCTAGCGGGTAAGGAACGCCCGCACACTACAACTCTACATACTGGAATAATCCTACTAACTCCTACAAGCCCATTACCAGTGAGTATATTCAACCTCTCTGGCAATGCCTCAAATTCCAATCCTAGTCGTGTTGCAAATCGTGTAGATACAAATGAATGTTTTGCTCCTAAATCAAACAATGCTACTGCGGGAGATGAAAAGACGAGAACGTTACCTGCCACAACGTTCCCCGATGCCAATGCCTCCTCCAAGGACAGATTGAACGCCTGCCCTTGGCCTCCATGCTGATTTCCCTGCTGTGGCCCTGCCCGGTGTTGCTGCTGGCCCTTGCCTCGATGATGCTGGGGTGGTCTCTGGTGTTGCTGCTGTATCAGCGGTTCCTGCAGCCGAAACATCTGAGCTTGTGTCAATAACGGGCGTTGAGCCAATGGTTTTACTGCTACCGCTGGCCCTCGATACTGGCCTGCCCCTGGTGTTGGCAGGGCAGGAAATGGTTGCACTGGCCCTCCTGGCCTCGAACTCATGGGGCAAGTAGAAACCCGGTGATTCGGACTCCCACATACCAAGCATAACCCATTAAATGCCCGACATATATTCTTAGTGTGCCCTGCCTCCCCACAATAAGTGCTACCCGCGAGTGGCTGCTGATTCTTCCTCTGCTGCTGTTGCTGTCTGGCTGGTGGTGCTGGCCCTCGCACCACGACATCATGAATGCGGACGCCAGGAGACGGTACTGTCGATCGGGGTGCTGCTCTCCCTCCTCCTTCCATCTGGTTGTGAGACCTCTTCTGGCCCCCAGCCCTAGTCGCCATCCTCTGGATAGTGATCTCATGCCTCCGGGCCGCCGTTAGTACCTCATCAAAAGTCTGGTAGTTATGCCCCTCTACCAGTTGCAAGAGTCAAGATGAAACCCTTGTTGGAACCTCAAGGCCCTCTGGCTCTCCGTGGCTACCATCTCTGGGGCAAACCTACTCAATCTGAAGAACTCCGCTGCATAAGCATCCACGGTCTTCCCAGCCTGCTTGAGGCTGATGAACTTCTGCTGTAGCTCGAATTGAGCTACCACTCAATAGTACTTGGTCTTGAATCTGGTAGAAAAATTGTCCCATGCAATAGGACGCCTGGCACCTACTTCCTCTGATTCCCACCAATCACGGACGAGATCCTGGAGTAACAACTTTACTTGGTCCACTTGCTTCTCTGCTGGAACTTTGGCTGCCTTCAAAATGGCCTCAATATCCTTGAGCCACGCATCTGCTGTGATAGCATCTTCTGTACCTTCAAAACGTCGGGGGTTGTACTTGCAGAATCGGGTCGACGCTCCTGAATCAGTCCTCACTCCACTTTCTAATGCCGTCTGCAAGCCTTGATTAAGTAACACATTCTGCTCTTGTTGCTGAGCATGCATCTGTTGCTGGACCAACATCTGATGTTGCTGCGTGGCCATCATCCCTCTGATGATCTCTAGGAGAGCTGGTGTATCTACTTCCCCCGGAGTGGGCGAAATCATTGGTGAGATTGGAACCTCCGGATATCGCGGCCCAACGGCTGGCTCTACTATCACCTCTACTTGGACGTGCTCTTGGGGAAGTACTAGCCCTTGCTGCTGACCAACATGGTCCTGATGCTCTGGTTGTTGCTGCTCTGACGCGGACGAGGAGCCCCTAATACAAGAGACAAGAGAACAATCAAACGACCGGACATAAAAGATCAACGAAATTAAGGGATACCGGGGTGTCAAGATGGGATCGAGAGCAACGAATCAGGAGATCAAAGGAAGAACATGTGTGATTGAGACCTCCTATAAAATAAAAGCACCCCACAAGTCTGAAAACAGACATACATGGGCCACCACTAAAACCTTGTCACGCCCCAGACCCAAAATACCGGGGGACGGGGACGGACTTGGCCAGCTACGTATTACGGGTAGAAGAAATACCGAATAATACGATCAATGCTGTAAACTAGACCAGGGGGTGCATACTATATACAAGTCTCGCTAGGGTCACATGACATATATTGTCTCAATCAATGAATCAAGAAGCAGTAAATAAAGAACATATATGATAAAGCAGTAAGGCGTCCCAAATGCTCGGTCAAAATATTCTAGAGATCTGGCTTTACAAAACATAGCCAGATGATATGATAAGGTATACACAATCGCTATCAGCTGCAGTCTGAATTAATTACAATTATGTAAAAGCAAGTGCTAGACAGTCCGACTAACAAGTCGGTGCCGAAACGGCAAAAGTAAAGTAAAGAACAAGACGAGTAGGGAGTCAAGGAACCCACTCGTGGCCTCCTGCGGTCATCTTTCTAGTATTGACCATCTTAAGGGTAGAAGTAAGCTGAGTCCTCGGGAGCTGGCTCTAGATCTGGCCATGCAAAACCAGAGAGGTTAGACCTCCAATAGCAAGCACCACAAAGGAAGCACGACATGAAGAATTAAAACCAGTAATAAGAGTTAAGGATATAAATAAGATAAATAGATCTTTGTCTCTTACTAAGGTACGCCTAGCGTCTTGACACTTCGAACCAACTCCCCAATGAAACAAGGACAAAAGTTGGCCCATCATGTCAGGACGTTCAGCTTACCTCAATAATTGGAAAAGTAGGATACAACCCACAATCAAATCAGTTTAAGCGGCCAGGCAATTATTACGGCTTACTACTAGTGAGCTCCAAGTTACCCTGGAACCATGCATTAGGGAATTTCTCAGTTCTTACTATAGACAAACAAGACTGGTCGATCCAATAATCAGTTGCGCCATACGGGGAAACGAGTCCCAGCGGGATGCTCGTCGATCGGGAAAAGTAAACCGGATACCACTCCCTGCCCGTGTGATAGATATACAGTATCCGTGGGAACCAGCCGGCGTATCGGGACACTATTTGTCCCAAGGACGGCCGTCTTGTAAGAACTCGAAAATCCATTCTCTCCATGCAGTAATTATTTTATTTAACTTAGTTGGCCCTATGTTAATTGAAATCTCATGCCGTGGATCGTGAGTATTTCGTATGAGTACTTTCGTACAAGGTACGATATGCGTAACTCTACAACGATGCCAGTGCGATTGGGTTGTAGGTCCTACATAGCGTAATGTAATAATCAAACCTATCCACGGGATAATCATGCCTTAACAGTAGGATACACGTGCTGCTTTTGTAATACGAAATTAATTATCAGTGCCATAGCACCTACTCAAATTCATGTACATAATTATAAGTTAGAGATCAGCACGGTTATATTGTCAATGATCGGGATCAGCCAGTCATTCTCAATGGTTCATACATGAACGTGTCCCATTCCGTACAATAAGACGACTAGCCAGTCTCTTAGTTCCAGACATAGGAACGCATGATCAATATTAAGTCAGGATAATAATCATTGTCAATTCGTGACAAGGCATGGTAGTCAAAAATTCTATATCAAGAGTAAGAGTAACTTGCATAAAATAGTTGGTAACATATTCTTGAAGCCAAGGAAAAGATCTACAACTTTCTTGTTGGAAGCTAGGAGAAATTCGGGCCAGAAAACAGTAAAAAAGAGCATCAAACAATCAAAATCAGCCTCATGCGGCTAGAAATTCTTATGCGGCTCAAAAATTCTTATGCGGCTCAAAAATTCTTATGCGGCTCAAAAATGCTCATGCGGCCAGAAATTCTTATGCGGCTCAAAAATTCTTATGCGGCTCAAAAATGCTCATGCGGCCAGAAATGGTCATGCGGCCAGAAATTCTTATGCGGCTCAAAAATTCTCATACGGCCAGAAATTCTTATGCGGCTAAAAAATGCTCTTGCGGCCAGAAATGGTCATGCGGCCAGAAATTCTTATGCGGCTCAAAAATTCTTATGCGGCTCAAAAATGCTCATGCGGCCAGAAATTGTCATACGGCCAGAAATTCTTATGCGGCTCAAAAATTCTTATGCGGCCAGACTCTATTCATCGTCCCTGCCAGAATCAGGACAGATAAACATAGAAGTTTGACCAAAATTGTTTTGGCCATAACTTCCTCAAATCAAGTCGGAATCTTACTTTTCAAAAGCCAAAATTGGGTAGAATTGAATTCTCTACAACATAGAACAATCAAGACATGGAAATGATGAAGTTTGATAGATCAAAACCTAAGAAAACTAAAAAGAGGAAAAACTTAGATCTACACAAAGCTAACCATGGAAAACAAAAACTACAAGACCTAAATATGTAGAGAAAGAAGAGACAAACACAATGGACTAAAAATAAATGGAGATGCATGAAATCCTCCATGATGTGCAAGATGTACTTGCCTCTCACAAGTGGGTTAGGGTTTGGTGGAGGAGTAAATGTGAATGAATGAAGAGAGAGAATAAAAGAAGAAGTTTTATATCAAGGTCAAGTGGATCTCCACCATTCATTCTCTCCACCAAATCCAAGCCATCCATTCCTTTCCATGTTGAACCAAACCAAACCAAGTTGGTTTACCATGAACCGAAATGAACCAAGAGCCAAGAAAAAGCAGAAAATATAGTACAGAAAAATAATTAGCATGAAATTAAAAGAATTAAATACAAAATAAATGCATGACAGATACTAAATAAATTCAGGCAAGCGGTATACGTATAAAAATACGCATTCCGGGAACGGGGAGTGACAAGTACTGCCCTACTTATTATGGCATTGGCTTAGATGACACTGGCGACGTGGACCCTCAGGAGGATCCCACAGTCGCTGAGGACTTTCCCGTAGTCTAGCTGTGATTTAGTACTTTATTTGTATTTCTATTTGAGACTTTATGAGTTGTACTTGAGATTTATTCTGGTGGCTTACACCTAGATTTCCTTTTTATCTGTGACTCTCTTGAGATTCATTCTTTTATTCCATCTTAGTATTGTGATTGAGTTACTTATTACTACTCTCCATTCGGAGCTTATTCTAGACTGTGTTAGATACTGTGACTCAGGACAGCGTTCTACCGCCGACTCTGCGGCGTAGGCTGGGCGTTTGTTACTTCTCGTGCCCTTTCACTGGGTGCGGGTCGTGACACATTTTTAGTGGTGGCCCATGCAGGTCCCAAATCACAACTAGTGTGATTCGTAGTGGTACTCGAACTAGAGTATCATTACAGCCTGCAGTAGGATATAGGATATAAGATAAGGTACTCAATCACATTAGGAAAATTCTTATCAAATTTTTCCTATTAATTGTCTCTTTTTGAAAATAACTGTCCTCTTTTGATGATTTTGCTTCTTTTTCAGTAATTGATTCCTTGTTTGATCTGTCTTCAAGATAGCTAAGGAGACACGATTTCATCTCTTCGGTCCATGCAGGACCAGATTCGTGCGATGTCGTGGTAGTACGACAATTTAGTTGTATTACTACGAGTCTGCTATAGAGTATAGGAAGTAAAGTGTTAGAATGAGAGGATATCCAATCACAATTAGAATTTCTTGAGAGATTCCTGGGACGACCCTTGAGAATCTCATTTTGAGCTTCGATTTAAATTCCCTTTCCCTTATTTTAATCCACCTTTCTCCCTTGATTCTTGCATCTTGTTTGAATTCTTTTCACTAATACCCTTACTTTCTTTTGTTTAATAATGGTTAGGAAGATGGCTATACTTCTATATACTCATTGGTCAAACACATGGCTAGAAGGATTACATTAAGGAATTGCAATACACGGAGATTTTGACTAAGTTATAAGGGTTTTTCTAAAAGGATGATTTAATGATTAGTAGTTTGTAAGTTGGGATATTACCAAGGAAATTTATCTTGAAGATTCTAAGTAGTAATCACTAGAGGATTATAAAATTATATTTTTATACTGAAGGAAAATAGTTAGAATCTATATAAATCAATTTCAGGAATTGATGTGATTCATGAATTATTGGATTATGATTATACATCTTTGAACGTATATAGATTGGTTTGATAATGATAAAAAAAAGGGGTGGCAGTATGAACTATTAAATTGAGTCGTACAAGTTGCGATGTATATGTTTATGAGTTTCAATTTAAGTGGAAGGAATGATATTAAAATTTGGTTTAAAAGATTGGGAAGATATGAAAACGATTGTTTTGGAAGAGAAAACAAATCTCAAATTTGGAATCGTGTCAATTGATTGAAGATTTAAAAATCTATTTAGATTTTGGTTTAAGAAGTAGTGATTATGTTTCAATGACTTAGAAAGAGAAATTATGGTTGATAAGCGCGTTAAAATACTGAGCTGTAAATGCTAGATTGTCGTGATAAGCGAAGTGTCTATTTTGAGGATTATTTGAGACAATAGGGAGTTTTTAAAAAGTTATGAAGTGATATAGAATTTTATGGATTCATGATTTATTAACTCTGGAGTTCAAAGTTGGATTGAAATGTTAAATTGTGGAAAGGTTAGTAGTAATGTGATAAAAGTTATTATGAGATTTATGAAAGGGATTTAAATATTAGTCGTGATTAGATTGGAAGGCTTAGAGTGAATACAAATTGAGGTAGTTATTTTGAAAGTTCTTTTTAAAGGAATGTAAAGGTAGGCCACCAAGGTAACCTTAATGAGATAGAAGTGTTCCACACTAATTGCCATATCACTCATGACTATAATAGTAGTATATACTCCAGTGTTGTTAGTCGTCTGCCAAACTATGTGACTGTATCTCAATCTTGACTTACTCAACCTTTCCTCAAATCTAGATCTTTTATTGTGACTTTCTAACCATTTGTATTTGATCGTTCCTTAACAGTATTCGCCTTTAGAACTGTGTCCCTAAATTATTTTACTGGATTCTTAATTAAATTTATTTCATGCTTCAACTTGATTTTCTTTATTCTTGTATTAGTTGTCACCTCTTGAACCCTTACCATGATACTAAATTACTTTCTGATTTAAATTCGAGATCCAACCATGACTCAATTCTTTCGACCCGACATGGGATGGTGTTATTCTTGTTCCTTAAATGCTTAACCTTGTACCTTATTTTGATCGCTTGACCCGTTTAGTTAATGATCTTGGACTATTTTTTTCTTCTTCATCATTATCTCCCTTACTTATATTTTGACTACCTTATGTTGCTAATTTAGCCTTAGTTTTGCAAGCTTATCTCTTTTTCGAGCTTGATCATGACATATTTTATTGGGTCGACCCACTAACATATTGTCTAATCAGAACCGGTGTATGATGGTCTGATCAACCTAGTGCACCTTGGTTCGCTTTCATATATTACTCTACGTGGATAGAGGCATAGTTAAACTTGCCCTAGAGTCTCATCGACGAGAGTTTGGCAATTTTTCTTGAATTATTTTCGTCGTCTATGAACCATGTATTGTACTCAATAGTATCTTCTTTGAACTCTCTTTGCTTTTGCCTTTCACTTATTTCAGAAAGACAAGGCATTGTACTTAATAGGTCAACCCAGGGTATCACGTTTAGCTTCCTTATCAAAAGGAAGATAGTGGCTTATTTCTATATCCTCGCAGTATCCTTTAGGATTTCAATAGTGTTGAATTCTAAACCCTTGATCGCGACCAGTCGACTTGGTCATTCCCTTATCATCCAATGTTTGGAACCTTATTCAATTGAATTAATTCAATTGTTACATGGATTTCAAGTCTTGGATACTCGTGCCCAGACTTCAATGACCTCGTTCTCCATCTTGCCCAAACCTCGAATCAACCTGGAATTGATCAACTTAGATCATATCGAGACTAAATTTTCTTATATATATATAGTGTGCTTGGATTTCAGTGTTATTGACAATCGTGCTTTGAACTTTCGATTTTGATTATCTTTAGAATATTAACGCTTTATGGTTAATTTCAGTTGTTTTTTTTCACCAGTATTTGTATAGGATGATAGATTGCCTTACAACCTGAGGATTTATTATTTTTTCCTTATCCTTCCAGAATGGCACCTATGACCAGAGTTTGTCCCTAGTGCACAGCTGTAATTCCGGATGAGACCGAGATTGTACTTCCTCTTTCTATTGCTCAGGAGGTGTTAGCAGCCTCACCGGAGAATTTTCCTCCATCTCCTATCCTTCAGGAGAGGACTGCAGTTCAGCCGAAGACCGAGGGCCTTCCTTTGCCTCCTGGAGTGGTACCCCATGCCATTCCTGATGGAGCTCATATTTACAGACTTCTTCACGATGTGCAGGAGGTACAGAGACTTCAGGCCGAGCTTATGAGAGAGCAGAGTCTCAGTTTTCAACTGTTGTAGGATTACATATATTCGAGGGAGGAGCCTAGTCCCAAGAGAGCGAAGAGCAGTTTATACCCAGAGCCTCAGGAGTACCCAGGCTTTCAGCCTAGACCAGCCTACCCAGTTCAGATTCCTGTCCAACAGAGGCCAACTGAGCGAGTGCCTACCTGTACTTTCTGTAAGAAGCTTGGGCACGTATGGAAGGACTGTAGGAAGAGACTAGGATTGTGCCTATTTTGTGGGTCAACTGCACACAAGATACGAGACTGTCCTACTACACCTGCCCCTAGTCGAGGCCTACCTCCGGGAGAGAGTTCTAGCTACCAGACCTAGTAGAGGTGAGTTCTTGACCCATACCTTATCCTATCTTGATGATTACTGTACCCTACCATAATGTTTGTATGCTTGATACCTTATGACTACTTTTGATCTGGTATGACTATAGTGGCTAGATGAGACCCCAGACTGATTACCTGCCATAATCATATATGATATCTTTCCAACTGCATAATTTAGATAAGTTTTCTTAAGACCATGATTGTTGGGGATTTTAACCTAGAAGGGTAGGATCATTTTAATTTTGAGGACGAAATTATTTTAAGGGGGGTAGATTTGTAGCATCCACTTTTTCATAAAAGGATATTTCAGTCATTTTAGCCATTTTGGCCTTTATGTGATTCTCTGAATATGTTGACTCTTGATTGTGCTAGCAACTGGTTTAACCTTAGTGGACATGTATAGGGGCCTAACCATGCATTAGAATGGTTATTTCATTTTTAGAAATTATTTTTATGCATTAGATTATTTTTAAGGCTTTTATTTATTTATTTAGCCTTTTTGCATGTAGGCCTTTAAGCTTTTTGACTTGGGCCCATTTCTAATAGAGAAGGAGTTGTCCCAAGTGAAACCCTAACCCTAGGAGACCCCCTTGGCCGCCCAACACAGCAGTACCCCCTCCTCTTTTTATCATTTGTGAAATTTTGAGCCTCAACGAAGAAACCCTAAGAGATCCATCTCTCCAAAACTCAAATTCCTTCATCCGGAGTCCATTTCTTCCCAAACGAACTCCGTTGTGCTCATCGAGGAGAGGAGGATATACTGGAGCATTTCTGGAGTGGAGACGGAGGTTTTTGCTGGAGGAAAATCGGCCGACACGACAACCGAGGAGCCCCGATCATTGAGTTTTGACACTCAATAGGTAAATCCTAATCTACCATTGCAAATTTGGTTTTTCCTTCATTTTTGCATCCATATAGGTGCCCTAGTCTTGCCCACGAAATTTGTTGGGATTTCGACTCCGTTTGATGGAGGTATCGGACACGTGTTGGTCCTTTACGGCACGTGTTCGACGAAATGCCGCTTAGGATAGAAAGTTGTTGTTTTCGATTCCGACTTCATGGATATTTAGATAATATGATTTTGATAAACTTTCGTGAAGATGGATTTGGGTTTGACATCGTTTCAGCGACGTTTCGGGCAACGGACGCACGTGCACGGATCCCGGGCACGAGGCCGTGCATGCCCTGCTGTCCGCGTGTGATTTCTCGATGCACAGAGTGTATTTTATGTGAAAATTTGTGAGCACGTGGGGGCAAACTCTGCCCTCATGCTCGTAAAATTTCACGACTTTTCGTTGAGCGAGTGCGGAGAAATCGTGCGTGCACCGCTCAGCCACTGTGCTTTCAGCCTGTCATTTTTGTCGCGGAGACGGACTTCGTGCGCGCACACGACGCAACGAAGGCCCATTCCAGGACCCAGGACATGTCAACCTAGACCTAGACGACCCATAGGATGAACCCCGAGTCGCGACGTGGCCCGACGAGGGAGCAGCGAGGCTGGAACCACGCGCACGAGGGCGCGCGGCCGCGCGCATGCGCACAGTAGGCCGCGCGGGTGCGGGGGCTGCGTGCGTCGCTTCGGGCGGTGTGTCACCGTTTCATCGTGTCCTAGACCTACCCCAGGACCCCCCCAGCTATGTGCACAACCACGTGGCATTTCGTTGCGTGTGCGACGCTCAAACGAGCGAGAACGCACGCGTACCACGCGGTATCGGGAAATTTTGATACGCATTCTGCGGATACGACACGGACACGTTTTCGAACCGGAGAGTATACGAATGCATCACGTGGGTCGAGGCCAATGTGTATGCCAAGTTTCACGGGTTCGTTTGGTGTATTTTGGATTTTGGGTCGTTGTATGAATTTGGTTGTTTTTCCTTAGTTTTCGATTTTTGAATTAATATGATATTCTGGTTTTTTCCAGCGTCTTAGCTTCTAAAATCTGAGTTTACAGGACTTATATGAGATTTCAAATATGTGGGAACCAACTTTTGGCTTTGTTTCACAATTTTCCATCATTTATGAGTATATGTGCTTTCTATATATAGCTTTATACATATATTTAACTATATATATATATATTTAACTATATATATATATATGTATAACCCCGTTGAAACCCATTCCTAACACATATACGTGGAGAATGGGTCGAGGGGAAATTATTTCAGATTTTAGACTTTTTAAGTATCTCGCATCATTGCGTATCTTTCCATTTGAGCTTTTGTATATATATATATATATATATATATATATATATATATATATATATATATATATATATATATATATATATATATATATATATATATATATAGTTTTCTTACTTTATATATATGTATATAATGGTATAGTAATTTGGGTAATACCATGGGTATGTTTTACTGTTTTTAATCTCAGATTTACCCCATTTCAGTAAGCACCTGTAGAGACACACACACACACACATCATCTTTTGTTAGAAATAGGGTTTGGTTGTATTGTATATACACATGTGTATGTATATACCTATATGCATATAGGTTTTATGCTTGGAAACCCTCTTAGAATAGATTATAGTTGTGAATATAACTATAGGAGCCCTAGGACAGATTTGATTTGTCATTTCGAGCTTAGTTTAGTCGAATTGGCCGACAAGTTGACCAAATTGACAAAAGTCAACTTTGGGTCAAACTTGATCCAATTCAACTCAAACGAACTCCAAATGACCTAGAATTTTGTGTATGACCTAGAAAATAGTAGACGGACTAGTTGACCCAGGTTTGACCAACGTTGACCAGATTTGACCAGAGTTGACCGAGGGTTGACTTTGACAAAAATGGACCTAGAAGCATGTAGTCTTGCATTGTAGCTATTTCTTTTGATATTGTGGACTTGGTTGTGACATGTGTGTATTTTAAATAGGTTTACATTACCCCAGTTTAATTACACCTCATCATCAGCAGTTCGATTTGCCAGGCGAGTACATTCTCTGATCTTTTTATACTTCTTTGGATATGTTCTCTTGTTATAGACTAGTATACTTGATGCTGACACGATGTTCACACGGATTAGCACCCTATGGATCTTTTCATGCGATGTTATCCCCTCGGATACATCGAGTATGTCATGTTCATGTACTTTATCATGGCCATCATGTACTCCATGTATTCATATTTATCCATATGCACTCATATGTTATTCATGTACACTCATGACCATATGAGCTCCAAGTATACAGTAGTTGTTATCCATGTACAATAACATAACATATATTGATCCTTGTGTATTGATTGGGGGCAGGGAGAGTGTAGTTGGTTATGTGATCATTATCTCCAGTAGGTATCCATGTGCACTCCATAGCTGTATCCATGTGCAACCCAAACCGTTTACATAACCAATTCATGCTCTAAATCACATAGAAGGTTACATTTCTCTATTTATCCTATTACATCTCATTTTATAGTCTCTCTCTTTTATTGACTTTCTTTACAGCGATTCATGTATAGTCTTCTATAGCTTGCTTTATATGTCCATTCCTGCTATGAACTGTTGTGAGAGATATGTGCTCGTTTCGTCCTGACTGGGCATGTTGAAAATTTTACAGGTATGGATGAGGAGTACTTCCCTACTTATTATGGCATTGGCTAAGATAACACTGGCGACGTGGACCCTCAGGAGGATCCCACAGTCGCTGAGGACTTGCCCGTAGTCTAGCTGTGATTTAGTACTTTATTTGTATTTCTATTTGAGACTTTATGAGTTGTACTTGAGATTTATTCTGGTGGTTTACACCTAGATTTCCTTTTTATCTGTGACTCTCTTGAGATTCATTCTTCTATTCCATCTTATTATTGTGATTGAGTTACTTATTACTACTCTCCATTCGGAGCTTATTCTAGACTGTGTTAGATACTGACTCAGGACAGCGTTCTACCGTCGACACTGCGGCGTAGGCTGGGCGTTTGTCACTTCTCGTGCCCTTTCAATGGGTACGGGTCATGACATCTTCGACTGGGAAGAAAAGGGTTAGGAGCTACAGTCAATGTCGTGCTTCCCTGGCAGATGCGCTGCACTAGTGGCAACGCCTGGTTCATTGAGAACGTCAACAGAAAGGGAGGGCTGCGGCGATGCATTCCCTTCAGTGGTAGTGCCGGACGCATCACTTTAGTGCGCCCAGACTTGGCGAGTCTTCTTCGGCTTTGGCAGTCGCTTCAAAGGACTCGCACTGCCTTCAGAGATGAACTCCTCATACGCCTACTGATCAAGGCGTACCACAAGCGTCTTGCGGGAGGAGTCGAGCTTGTTATCGTCAGACTGCGACACAATCTTCTCGTTGAAAGAGACAATGGTCTCCAGCAGAGTCACTAGATTGTTTGCTATTAAAACAAGGGGTTTGAAGTAAACTTTGTATTTAATTACAAACAGAACAGAGTACAATATAGGATCTAGATGTAATCCTAGGAGTACACTTTTATTTTTATCTAGAAACCGTGGTGATAGAGCGAGTGGTAATTCTTTGAATCCGTTGACGATCTGACGACGATCTCGAGCTCTCTGAAGGTCTGGGTTGCTCTAAAATAGGCAGTGACTTGAAGATGATTGGAACTCTTGCAAGTGCTCCGGATACTGAAGTGATTGAAAAATGTTTAATAAGTGGGACTTCAAGCTTGGAGAGTCGGGGCTTCAAATAAAGGAATAATCCTTCTATTTATAGGCAGCAGAATTATCTGGTTATACGTGCATATGTGTAACGCCCCAGAACCAGAATACTAGAGAGCGGGGGGGCATACATAGCCAGCTACGTATAATGAAATGAAATCCATCCCACTATACGGTCATGACTGTCTAGATACATGAGGGTTTAACTACAATCCATCAGTCTCCTATGGTCAATAACAAGCCTAATCGTCTCAATCTCAAGCAAGCGAGTAAAGTTACAAGATGTAAGATCATCACATATACAATAATAAGGCGTCCCAAACATTACATATCCAGCTGATCATGAAGCTAGTCGTTACAAAATGTGAGGACTAGCAAGAGTTTAGTCATACATGATCAACCCTAGGATCTGTCAATCATGTTACAGCCCGTAGGCAGACAATAATAAGGCATACAATACGAGCTAACAGGTGCTCGCCAGCTAAACGCCTCAAAATGTAATTTTTACAATAGAGTGGGAGAGCAAAAATAAACCCACTCGTTGCCCTGGTCACGACTGATGGTCACCATCAGGCTGGAAAGTCGGTGGATCCTCTGAGGTAGCTCCGAAATCTGGCCACACAAAACCAGCTGGGTCAGATCTCAGAAAGAGCAAGTGCCACAAAGGAGGCTTCACTTAAGAACTAAATCCAGCATATCAGAAAAATATAATAAGCAGTTAAACGAACTGAAAGTAAAGAGATAACCACAGTCATAATGAAGTACGAGGGAACCATTCAAGTAGCCAGGTCACAACCCTTAAACCAAACAAGGACCGGGGTTGTAACCCTTCACCTGAATAGAACTCCGTCTCCAATCCGGTTGGTAAGGTAAAACATTACAAGCATGACGTGTGGTGCAATAAGACAATAAACGAAAAGAGGACTTAGAACTGTTCCGGAAGCCAGGTTACAACCCTTAAACCAAACAAGGACCGGGGTTGTAACCCTTCGCCTGAACCGAACTTAGCCTCTGATCTTTATTGTTAGGAGTGACAATCATGCGATCAAGCTTGCAATAATCGAGTACTGAAACCACACCATACAATCGATTTCGGCAAATCAGTGTCTACGGCTTTCTACATTAGCTAACTAAATTGCCACAACATGCAGTGAGATAATCCTCCAGCCACAAGCCCTGCAGCTAATCCAGGTTATCCAGGCGACTTGGGTTCATTAAACAGTGCATCGTTCTTTTCCACATATCAGTAAATCTAGACTTGTGCCCTACTCGTCGGCAGGCTGCAAGTCCCACAATGGTGGCCGGGATAACCGGATCGCCTGTAGCTAGGGAAATCTCTCATGACTACTGAATTATTCTAGTTATTAGCCTTAGCCATTTATAGTGGGTACCCCTGACCGTGGTACTCAGGGATCCCTGTCCTAGACATGATGCAACCACTATTGGTTTAATTGTACGAACGCACTCATCCACGGTGTCCAGGCCATTCAATCTTGTCATGTCATATTCACTGTCAGGAGTGTGCCACGTCGGACCACTATCATGACATGTCGAAAGTGCACCACAACGGGTCACCATCGTGTCCGAGAAAATTAATTTAGCACAAGTATACATATATTAATTAAATATATAAAGGGTCAAGGGCTGTGGGGGACTCATGCGGCTCGAAAAAATTTCCATAGGGTCAACTGTCACTTGCCCATGCGGCTAAGCAATTAAAGAATGAGGAAAGAAATAATAATACTAGTATTAATAATAAGATGCTTTAAAGAAATGCACTAAGAAAATGCATTAATATGCATTAAATACAATCAGGAAAAGGCCATGCGGCTGGTGCCAAGGAAGGGCTTAAAGCCTTAAATATAATGCATTAAAGCCCTTGATGTATAAAGCATTAAGTTAGAAATATAGGGTTATAAATGCATAAAGCACTAAGTTAGAAATATAGGGTTATAAATGCATAAAGCACTAAGCTTCAGAGCATATGCGGCTAGGCCTTTCAAGAAAAGCAAAAGAAAATGCTTTGAAATTAAGAATGCATTAATTGTATTAATGCATGAAAATGCATTAACGAATGCATCACAAGCATTCCTATGCGGCTTAATAATTGCATTCTTTGAATGCATTAAGGGAATGCATTGGGAAAAGTAAACGTGTTACCTAATGCATGAAAGCGCATCAACGAATGCAACACAAGCATTCCTATGCGGCTCAATAATTGCATTCTTATGCGGCTCAATACATCTAAATGCATTCTATAAAATGCCATGCGGCTGGTTTTAGGAGTATCGTTAAGAAAATATATTAAAGTACAATGAAAATTTGCATTAAAGAATGCATAAAATGCACTTCCCAACTGCTTATGCGGCTGAGCTTCCAAGAAAGTATATTTAAATATAACGTACATGTGGCTCACTTTGCTGGGATGGTCATATGCGGCTCTGCTTGGTATTCCAAGCAAATACACAGGCTAGTGCATTCTTGTGCTAAGGCATTAATTGCCCTAGGCACGTGAATGCTTGGGAGGCATCCATTCTTACTGCTCGGTTTTCCAAGCACTTGTTAATTGATTGGAAATGCTATATTATTTAATGCATTAGAATGCCTTAGTGTGAACGCATTTATTGCAGTCATGATAAAGCCTATGCGGCTCCTTCATGAAGCAAGCCATATGCGGCTCATTATTAGAGTAATGCAATAAATGAAATCTTGAATGCCCATGCGGCTCATGCAAAAATTTCCATAGGTCAAATTGGACCTAACGAACTTCTCTGCAATCATGGTATCATCAACTTAGCAAATATACAAGTGTGATGGATCAAAAGCCCTGGAAACCAAAAATACCACAAAGCTAGATCTACAAAATTTAACCATGGAAATGAAAAATGACAAGTACTAAAGTGGTTTAGAAACACATGAGGAAGACAATGGAACAATAAAAATGGACTTCCTCCATGAAGCAAGGTGCACTTGCCTAAGCTCTCCCACTCTCTCTCTCTCTCTGGTGGTTGAAGAAGTAATGGTGGGGAAGAAGTAATGAAGAGAGAGAAATGCTAGTGGGATATTTATTGAGAGTGGTGGTGGTAGGTGGGATATTTATTGAATGTGGTAGGTGGGAGTGGTTTGGTTCATATATATATAAAAGAACCGAACCATACAAAACCAAGCCGAACCAAGTCAAGGTAAACCAATCAAGAAAATGCCAAAATAAATCAAGCTTGTAATACGGGTCAAAATACGTACACGTATACAAAATACGTAATACGAAAATGGTCATTACAACTCTACCCACCTTAAAAAAATTCCGTCCTCGGAATTTAATCAAGTGGCTAGAGATTGCAAGGACAAGCTATACTACTCACAGGCAATCTATACTAGTCAAGCAATCAAGCAATTATTCGTACAAGCAAGGGATCGAAGACATGAGGCATAGGAAGATATTATACCTCACGAGTCAAACAGGTCGGGATATCGCGATCGGATATCATCCTCACGCTCCCACGTTGACTCTCCCAAAGAGTGATGACCCCAAGCAAAACGGACTAACTTGATAGTCTTGTTCTTGAGTATCTTCTCTCTTTGGTCCAATATGGATACGGGCATCTCCTCATACGAAAGGTTGGTACCCACAACCAACTCCGAATGATCCAGGATGTGACTCGGGTCCGGGATATACCGTCGTAGCTGAGATACGTGGAACACGTCATGCACCTCACTCAGAGACGGTGGAAGAGCGAGACGATAGGACACGTCTCCTACTCGCTCCAGAATGTCGAACGGCCCTATATACCTAGGACTAAGCTTTCCCCGTACGCCGAAGCGAATGACGCCACGGTTAGGCGAGATCCTCAGGAATACATGGTCGCCGACGGAAAATTCAAGGGGACGCCGATGAGAATCGGCCCAATGGCGCTGACGATCTTGTGCAATGCGAAGATGATCTCTAACTCTCCTGACCACTTCAACCGTCTGAGCGATCATCTCTGGACCAAGCATTTGCCTCTCTCCCACATCATCCCATGCTAGTGGGGATCTGCACTTCCTTCCATACAGTGCCTCGAACGGAGCCATCTGTATACTGGCTTGGAAACTATTGTTGTAAGAGAACTCCACCAGGTGCAGGTGATCTTCCCACGAACCACCGAAGTCGAGTGTGCAAGATCTCAACATATCCTCAAGAGTCTGGATCGTGCGCTCCGACTGACCATCTGTCTGCGGGTGATATGCTGAGCTGAACTGGAGGCGAGTTCCCAAACTCTCTTGCAAGCTACGCCAAAAGTGTGACGTGAATCTCGAATCCCGGTCCGAGGTGATACTAACTGGTACTCCGTAGAATCTGACAATCTGCCGGAGGTACATCTCTGCTAGCTGAGCTGTCGATTGACCCACTCTGAACGGGAGAAAGTGAGCCACCTTTGTAAGCCTGTCAACTATAACCCAAATAGCATCTCTACCGGCTGGGGATCTAGGTAATCCAGTCACGAAGTCCATGGTTACATGCTCCCACTTCCATTCTGGAATTGGCAAGGGCTGAAGAAGTCCAGCTGGCCTCTGGTGTTCAGCCTTGACTTGTTGGCAAACTAAACTCCGAAAGACAAACCGAGCTATCTCCCTCTTCATGCCATTCTACCAAAAGTGTTGACGGATATCTCGGTACATCTTCGTGCCACCGGGATGAATTGAATACTGAGAACTGTGGGCTTCCGCCATCACCTCTTGTCTGATATCTCCACTGGGTACACAAAGACGCTTACCATGTCGAAGTGTACCATCTTCATGAATGTATAATTCTGGTCGTCGTCCTGCTTCACATTCTGCTCTAAGCCGCTGAAGCTTAGAATCGGAGGACTGAGCTATCTTGATCCTCTCAACTATACTGGACTGCACTTGCATGCTGGCCATCAATGCCACATTGGTAGGAAGGACAACTTCTATACCCATCTTCTGAAGATCTGCTAGCAACTCTGGTTGCGCTGTCAGAAGATAAACTTCGGCTCTCCTGCTTAACGCATCTGCAACAACGTTGGCCTTCCCAGGATGATACTGCAGGTTGACATCATAATCCACAAGTAGCTCTAGCTATCTTCTCTGGCGCATGTTAAGGTCCTTCTGGGTGAAAACATACTTCAGGCTCTTGTGGTCGGTGAATATCTCCACCCTATCTCCATACAAGTAATGTCTCCACAACTTAAGTGCAAACACGACAGCTGCCAGCTCCAAGTCATGGGTTGGGTAATTTCTCTCATGATCACGAAGTTGACGTGACGCATAAGCTATTACCTTCCCATGTTGCATCAAAACACATCCTAAACCCTTGCCTGAAGCGTCACAGTACACTAAAAATCCTCCAGTCCCATCTGGAAGTGTGAGGACGGGTGCCGTCATCAAGCCTCGCTTCAGCTTCTCAAAAGATTCCTGACACTCTGCTGTCCAAGCAAACTGCACATCCTTGCGGGTCAACTGCGTCAATGGCGCTGAAATCCGAGCAAAGTCCGAAACAAATCTCCGGTAATAGCCGGCTAACCCAAAAAAACTGCGAACTTCTGCAACTGTACGGGGCACTGGCCAGGTCTCAATAGCCACTATCTTTTGGGGATCCACTTCCACTCCACCCTTGGTAATGATATAACCCAAGTATGAAATGCGATCGAGCCAGAACTCGCATTTACTAAACTTGGCATACAACTGGTGTTCTCGAAGAATCTGGAGGACAACTCTAAGATGCTGCTCATGCTCCGCTTCACTCTTACTGTAGACCAGGATATCATCTATGAACACTATCACGAACTGATCCAAATAAGGCATGAAGATACGATTCATGAGGTCCATGAATACTGCCGGCGCATTGGTTGCTCCAAAGGGCATAACAAGGAACTTCCAATGCCCATATCTAGATCGAAAAGCTGTCTTCGGGATGTCCTGCTCTCTGACTCTGATCTGGTGGTACCCTGACCACAAATCAATCTTCAAGAATACTGCCGCTCCTTTGAGTTGATCAAACAAGTCATCTATCCTTGAGAGGGGATATCTGTTCTTGATTGTTACTGAGTTCAAGGTACGATAGTCAACACATAATCTGGACGTACCATCCTTCTTTTTCACAAGAAGCATCGGGGCTCCCCAAGGCGATCCACTTGCACGAATGAACCCCTTGGTCCGAAGTTCTTCAATCATCTTGTACAATACCTCCAATTCTGACGGCGCCATCCTGTAGACTCTCTCTGACACTGGTGCTGTCCCGGGAATCAAGTCGATAGTGAACTCGATCTCCCGTTCTGGTGGCATCCCTGGAAGCTCTTCCGGAAAAACATCTGGAAATTCCTTGACTATCCGGGGTAACTGTACTGCTGCTACGGCCATCCGTAATACTGGGGGAGAAGGTTCAATTTCGCCTCGAGAAAAGGAAAACTCCGGCTCGCCTGGAATGCTAAAAACAACCCTGCCAATATGGCAGTCTATCCTAGCATACTGGTCTCTCAACCAATCCATCCCTAAGACCACATCATAATCGGCCATCGGGAATTCTATCAGCCTAGCGGGAAACTCTCTACCGCTAACCACGATTCGACACGAGGAAAACACTCTATCTACTCCCACAAGACCGTTACCAGTAAGTATATTGAGCCTTACTGATAGCGACTCGGGCTCCAGTCCTATCCGTGTCGCAAATTGTACAGACATAAATGAATGCGAAGCACCAGAATCAAATAACACTGAAGTAGGAAATGTGTTGACGAGAATAGTACCTGCCACTACCTCACCTGGTGCCACTCCTTCTTCTCCCATGGTCAAAGCCAACACTTGACCATGTCCTCTAGGTGCCGACCCTCTCTGCTGGAATCCTCGCTGCCTATTCTGGGCTTGCGCCTGGGCAAACTGCTGAGGCCTTTGCTGCTGAAAAGCCTGGGTCTGCGTCGGCAACGGCCTCGGGGATGGAAACTGCTGCTGGACTGGTACAGGGGCTGGTCCCCTCACTGATGAACTGGTCCTGGCTGGTGATGAGTCAGTCCTGAACGGGCAGGACCCTACCTTGTGGTCTGGCGCTCCACAAAGCAAACACAATCCTCTAGCCTTGCGACACTCTGAAACAACGTGTCCAGGCTTCCCACAATAAGAGCAGCCTATGGGGGAAGACTGCTTCTGCTTCTGCTGCTGAGGGTGCGTCGGCGTTGAATGCTGAACCGACGTAACTGAAGCTGCCCTTCTCGGAGCTCCAATGGTCAAGGCTCTAGCTGCCGGGGCTGGAGCTGACGACTGATTCATATGGCCGTGAGATCGCTTTCGACCTCCGGTCCTGTCCACAATCCTCTGGAAGGTATACTCATGCCTCCTAGCTGCCCTCAATACTGCATCAAAAGTCTGATGCTCGAACTGTTCCACTGCCAGCAAAATCTCCAGGTGGAGTCCCTGCTAAAATTGCTGGGCTCTATCGAACTCGGTCGCCACCAAGGTGGGAGCAAACCGACTAAGCCTAGAAAACTCGGCCGTATACCCATCGACCGTCCTGCCCATCTGCTTCAAATTGGTGAACTTGGTCTGCAGATCGTACCGAGCCACCGCATCGAAGTACTTGGTCCGGAACCTCTCACGGAATACTGCCCAAGCAATAGGCGCCACTAGTCCAACGGCCTGAGCCGCCCACCAGCTGCGGGCTAGATCCAATAACTGCAGGCACACCACGGCCACCTTCTCATCTTCCGGGGTCTTTGCTGCTTCCAATATCACATCCGTGTCCTGAAGCCACGCATCAGCAGCTATAGCGTCTTCGCTGCCATCAAAGAATAGAGGGTTCAGGCGCTTAAAACTATTCGCTGCACTGTTCCCATGAGGTCCACCTCTGCCCAGAGCATCTGCTACTGCCTGATGCAAGGCATCTCCTCGACGATCCTGCGATGCAAGCAACTCCCTGATAAGTCCTACCAAGGCTCCATCATCCTGCCTCGCGGGCTGGGCTGACTGCACCGGGGGTTCTGGGTCTCTGGAAGGCATGGCCCTGGAGGCTGCTCCTGAGTGCTGGGCCTGATCTTCTTGTTGCTGCTGGTCCACAGAAAGCGCTTCGCCTTGTTGATCGGCAGGTCCAGGAACAATGCCGCTGAAGAAGACGACATAGGAAACAATAAGGAAGGACCAAGACAGATTCAACGATACAAGCATGTGTTCAGGTCGAGAATCTCAGGGATTAGAAAAGTCGGGCAGAGATCAAAGGCGAGTGCTGATTGAGACATCTATTCGGTAAACCCTCACATATCTTGATTTACAAGACCTGCATGGGCCACCACTTAAACCATGTAACGCCCCAGAACCAGAATACTGGAGAGCGGGGGGGCATACATAGCCAGCTACGTATAATAAAATGAAATCCATCCCACTATACGGTCATGGCTGTCTAGATACATGAGGGTTTAACTACAATCTATCAGTCTCCTATGGTCAATAACAAGCCTAATCGTCTCAATCTCAAGCAAGCGAGTAAAGTTACAAGATGTAAGATCATCACATATACAATAATAAGGCGTCCCAAACATTACATATCCAGCTGATCATGAAGCTAGTCGTTACAAAATGTGAGGACTAGCAAGAGTTTAGTCATACATGATCAACCCTAGGATCTGTCAATCATGTTACAGCCCGTAGGCAGACAATAATAAGGCATACAATACGAGCTAACAGGTGCTCGCCGGCTAAACGCCTCAAAATGTAATTTTTACAATAGAGTGGGAGAGCAAAAATAAACCCACTCGTTGCCCTGGTCACGACTGATGGTCACCATCAGGCTGGAAAGTCGATGGATCCTCTGAGGTAGCTCCGAAATCTGGCCACACAAAACCAGCTGGGTCAGATCCCAGAAAGAGCAAGTGCCACAAAGGAGGCTTCACTTAAGAACTAAATCCAGCATATCAGAAAAATATAATAAGCAGTTAAACGAACTGAAAGTAAAGAGATAACCACAGTCATAATGAAGTACGAGGGAACCATTCAAGTAGCCAGGTCACAACCCTTAAACCAAACAAGGACCGGGGTTGTAACCCTTCACCTGAATAGAACTCCGTCTCCAATCCGGTTGGTAAGGTAAAACATTACAAGCATGACGTGTGGTGCAATAAGACAATAAACGAAAAGAGGACTTAGAACTATTCCGGAAGCCAGGTTACAACCCTTAAACCAAACAAGGACCGGGGTTGTAACCCTATGCCTGAACCGAACTTAGCCTCTGATCTTTATTGTTAGGAGTGACAATCATGCGATCAAGTTTGCAATAATCGAGTACTGAAACCACACCATACAATCGATTCTGGCAAATCAGTGTCTACGGCTTTCTACATTAGCTAACTAAATTGCCACAACATGCAGTGAGATAATCCTCCAGCCACAAGCCCTGCAGCTAATCCAGGTTATCCAGGCGACTTGGGTTCATTAAACAGTGCATCGTTCTTTTCCACATATCAGTAAATCTAGACTTGTGCCCTACTCGTCGGCAGGCTGCAAGTCCCACAATGGTGGCCGGGATAACGGGATCGCCTGTAGCTGGGGAAATCTCTCATGACTACTGAATTATTCTAGTTATTAGCCTTAGCCATTTACAGTGGGTACCCCTGACCGTGGTACTCAGGGATCCCTGTCCTAGACATGATGCAACCACTATTGGTTTAATTGTACGAACGCACTCATCCACGGTGTCCAGGCCATTCAATCTTGTCATGTCATATTCATTGTCAGGAGTGTGCCACGTCGGACCACTATCATGTCATGTCGAAAGTGCACCACAACGGGTCACCATCGTGTCCGAGAATAATTAATTTAGCACAAGTATACATATATTAATTAAATATATAAAGGGATAAGGGCTGTGGGGGACTCATGCGGCTCAGAAAAATTTCCATAGGGTCAACTGTCACTTGCCCATGCGGCTAAGCAATTAAAGAATGAGGAAAGAAATAATAATACTAGTATTAATAATAAGATGCTTTAAAGAAATGCTCTAAGAAAATGCATTAATATGCATTAAATACAATCAGGAAAAGGCCATGCGGCTGGTGCCAAGGAAGGGCTTAAAGCCTTAAATATAATGCATTAAAGCCCTTGATGTATAAAGCATTAAGTTAGAAATATAGGGTTATAAATGCATAAAGCACTAAGTTAGAAATATAGGGTTATAAATGCATAAAGCACTAAGCTTCAGAGCCTATGCGGCTAGGCGTTTCAAGAAAAGCAAAAGAAAATGCTTTGAAATTAAGAATGCATTAATTGTATTAATGCATGAAAATGCATTAACGAATGCATCACAAGCATTCCTATGCGGCTCAATAATTGCATTCTTTGAATGCATTAAGGGAATGCATTGGGAAAAGTAAACGTGTTACCTAATGCATGAAAGCGCATCAACGAATGCAACACAAGCATTCCTATGCGGCTCAATAATTGCATTCTTATACGGCTCAATACATCTAAATGCATTCTATAAAATGCCATGCGGCTGGTTTTAGGAGTATCGTTAAGAAAATATATTAAAGTACAATGAAAATTTGCATTAAAGAATGCATAAAATGCACTTCCCAACTGCTTATGCGGCTGAGCTTCCAAGAAAGTGTATTTAAATATAACGTACCTGTGGCTCACTTTGCTGGGATGGTCATATGCGGCTCTGCTTGGTATTCCAAGCAAATACACAGGCTAGTACATTCTTGTGCTAAGGCATTAATTGCCCTAGGCACGTGAATGCTTGGGAGGCATCCATTCTTACTGCTCGGTTTTCCAAGCACTTGTTAATTGATTGGAAATGCTATATTATTTAATACATTAGAATGCCTTAGTGTGAACGCATTTATTGCAGTCATGATAAAGCCTATGCGGCTCCTTCATGAAGCAAGCCATATGCGGCTCATTATTAGAGTAATGCAATAAATGAAATCTTGAATGCCCATGCGGCTCATGCAAAAATTTCCATAGGTCAAATTGGACCTAACGAACTTCTCTGTAATCATGGTATCATCAACTTAGCAAATATGCAAGTGTGATGGATCAAAAGCCCTGGAAACCAAAAATACCACAAAGCTAGATCTACAAAATTTAACCATGGAAATGAAAAATGACAAGTACTAAAGTGGTTTAGAAACACATGAGGAAGACAATGGAACAATAAAAATGGACTTCCTCTATGAAGCAAGGTGCACTTGTCTAAGCTCTCCCACTCTCTCTCTCTCTGGTGGTTGAAGAAGTAATGGTGGGGAAGAAGTAATGAAGAGAGAGAAATGCTAGTGGGATATTTATTGAGAGTGGTGGTGGTAGGTGGGATATTTATTGAATGTGGTAGGTGGGAGTGGTTTGGTTCATATATATATAAAAGAACCGAACCATACAAAACCAAGCCGAACCAAGTCAAGGTAAACCAATCAAGAAAATGCCAAAATAAATCAAGCTTGTAATACGGGTCTAAATACGTACACGTATACAAAATACGTAATACGAAAATGGTCATTACAATATGCGATAAGCACCTGGAGAAATTGTACGTAAAGATGCCCCATGGCAGACTTCGTTGGGCACATGGACGATGTGCCAGGAAGCTGGAGTTGAATCTGTTTGAACTGCACTGTTGAGCTGCGGAGGAGCTGGCACGTGGCAATTGTGGAAATTCGGTTGTTACTTAGATCTTGGGTGCTTAACATCCATTTGTAGGCAGAACTGAGTCAATGACATATGGCACATGTTCATTGCTCAACGATCTCGGATTTGGTATAGATGATCTGTCAAGATGCGCCTAGGATCTGGCGCATAAGATGACTTGGTCCATAACTTTTAGGGATCAAAATCAAGTCTGGACGCATGGTTTTCGAGGTGCACATAGAGCTTTGGACGCATGGCTGCGGAGGCACATACGAAGTTTTAAGAAAATAGCTATAGAGGCACACGTGGGTGATTAGCTGGCTACATGGCGGACCATAGCTGTAACCGACAAAAAAGAGTAATGATGAAGCCGACGTTAGCGGCCCTTCGTGTTCTGCAAAAATCTGTCAACTGCTCAGTCTTCGGGAAACGTGATCACATAACATTAAATGCTTGATGGGTGACGAGCTTAAGTGGGCGCATTTGTTCGTTCGTCACTAGGCGTATCGGCATGGGGTGCACAGTGCTGAGGAGCGCTTCCGCTATGTGATGCATCTCCTTTGGTAAGCTTTGTCGAGTCTTTCGAGACTCGAATTGATGATTTTTGACTTAGCTGAATTTGAGGTGGCAGATTCATCACTATTAATGCAAGTTCATTGCACTGACTTTGAAAAAGTCACCACTTGGTGTATGGTTTTGATTTGACCTTGCCTGCAAATAGCAGTGGTGAGTGAGAGTTTGCTTGTATTTTACGCGACTTCTGGACGAAGATGAACTCGACCGATCCTCCTCTTTAGCAAGTCGCTGCACTATGGGTTGTGGATCTCCTCGTATGAGAAAGCTTTGACAATGAACTCCTTCAGAAGACTGAGAAGCACCGGGAGAGCTATGGTCATAACAGCTTATATTCTAACCCCTTGTCGACAGTATTATTCTAAAAGTTGGCGTTGGGTGCCTGTTGCATTCATAGATTGGGGTCATCGAGCCCCGACTTCCATAATGCTGGAAGAGCCACCGGGTTTGGATTGATTGCCAACCCGCGTTCTCCTCAATATGTACTTCATTAGCCGTAGCACCCTTGCGTCAAAGAAGTGATTTGCTCTGACAAGGAAGAGTGATGCACCTACACTGAGACGTCAAAGTGATGTGCCCAGCTGAGACGTCGAATTGATGCGCCTAGCAGGCTTTTTTTGTAGTAGACTTTTGTTCTAACAAAGTGTTTTGACATGTAACAGGCTTTTTATATGGAATAAAAAATCAATCTTCATGTGCCTCTTCTATTTATTGTCTTCTGAACGATGTGCCAACATTCTGTCTTTTGAATTCTTTGGCGCATGATGTGTTGGGGCACATGGCATTTTGGGGTACATAGGAGTTCTGACCTTTAGATGCGCCTGAAATTCCATGTTTCTTCATCAGTATAGGGCTTGGTTCGCCAAGTTCCACATCTTATTGTGGAGGATTTGGCGGCTGGTACTAGTGACCACTCTCCGCTGAAATTATCGATGGTGACCAAATATGATGGCAAGGAACGTCCATTTCGATACAACAATGCTTGGAGTCTCCAGAAGCGCTACCAGGAGGCGGTCATGCTGGGGCTTCAGGCAATAGTGTAGGGGAATGCATAATTCAGACTTGTACTAGGAACACCGAAAAGGAACTAAAAAGATCGGTCCGCGACAAGCCAATAGGGGAGCTCGCGATGAAAGCGAGGATCCTACAGAAGGTACAGACCCAACTCTAGGCAGACATGCTGAATCGTGACCTCGCCGAGAGGGAGCAGCGGCTAGTGGCGGAGGTCGATCAACTACAACTTGCCGAAGAAATCCAAGCTGCGTAGCGGGCAAAGTGCGACTAGTTCAAAAGTGGTGATAAATGCACCAAATTCCTCTATGCTGTGATATGTATGCGCCAGCGCAAGAACCATATGCATCTGCTCCAGGACGAGAATAGGCCAGTAGTATCCACGGTAGGGGACATACAGAAAGTTGTAGTCAGGTACTATAAAGATTTATATAACCAACATGATTATTTTGTTAGCCCAATGATTATATCATGTTTTTGAATATGGCTAATCAATTAAGTTTAACATAAACATCACTAATATTCATGTAATCACTATCATGTTACTACTTAAACTTAGCATTGTTCTTATGTTAGCATTGTCCTAAATGTTCGATATCATATTGCTATGCTTGTATCATATTATTCTGTTTGTCTAACATGTTCTTATAGACATGCAGTAAGCATGATCAAACATGATTAAACCAGGACATATGCAACAGAGAATTATTGGTGGGCCAAAGACGACGTTATACAAGAAGATTTCTCTGTTTATCTTTGGACGACCGCCGTCAGTGAAAAAGGCGTCTTCAAGTCTGCTCAAATATTTGAAGAAAGGCGTCATCAAAGGGCTCTTGGTTTTCCTATTTTATCAATGTAATTTTTCATATTTATTGAGTCTAGGAATACGATGTAAACTGTATCGTACTGGCAAATAGGCTACCCAGGAAACGTTTTCAAAATACCCTTTTATTTTGAAAACAAGTCCACTTACAAAAGCCCAAACTACTTCCTAACTGCCTGACTTTTCAAAAAGCCCAAAAATCAATTTGCAAAAACCCTGACAGAACTCCAACAGAACTCGGCCAGAGTTCGGCCCGAATTCGGCCAGAGTTCGGTTAGTGAACGTTGCTTTTTGAACTTGGTCTTCCTGCAGTTACGGATCCCAACGAGATTTTCTCATCGAGTTCTGTCCAAATTCTGCCCGAATTCTGTCAGAATTCTGCCTTTGGAAAAACTATAAATAGAGAAGGATTTCGATCATTTTAACTCACTCATTCACTTTCATATATCTTCTCTATAAGCCTACTACTTCTTCCAAAGTATTCTGAGCTTTCATTTTCAAATCCCAAGCCAGTTACAATCCTCTAGTCGATTTGCCAGTACGGTACGGTCTAGAAGTTTCAGAGTGGTTGTAATCGGAGGCTTGATTGAAGTTACACACTTCACAATTGAAGTTGGTCGAGTACTTCAGATCAAAGCTTGCGTTGTAGAAGTTGCAAGAACTTCGGATGAAAACTTGTGGTGATTTTCCATAGTGGATTCAACTGGAAGCTAGAGTTCTTCCGACTGGACTTGTCCTCACAAGAGGGAAACCAATATACATCCTTGTGTTTGCGTTTGCTCTCTACTCTCTACTTTTTATTTACATATCCGTGATATATTATCTGTGATCTTGCTGCTAACATTTTTAAATAGTTAATTTCCGCTGCCTACTCTATTCACCCCCCTCTAGAGTATTGCGCTTTATAACTCGTTCCTACAATCGGTCCTACATATTTGACTTTGTTTTCTAACTTAATTTGCAAGTGCTTGGTTACTACTGCCGGTAACAAAGGTCTGATGGCACTGGTTACTATGGCGGATATCAATTCTATGGTTATGAAGGCACGCCCAGACAAAGCACCTAGCCCAGACGGTTTCAATAGCAAGTTCTACAAACAACATTGGAGAGAGATGAAGGAACACGTCATCAAGATGGTTTAGGATTTCTTCGTACATTGTAGGTTACTGCAGGAGATCAATCACACATTCCTCACCTTGGTTCCTAAGAAAGAGGGTGCCACCAAGCTTGTTGATTTTTGCCCGATTGTACGTTGCAATTTCTTTTACAAAAATATCACATGTATCCTGTGTCGGCGTATGGAGGAGCTCATGAAGGAGTTAGTATGTCAAAACCAAGTTGCCTTTATTAAAGGATGGTCGATCGTGGAACACTGTCTCCTTGCACACGAACTGGTTCATAACTTTAATAAACTTGGTGGAAAGAAATCACGTATGAAGCTAGATTTGAAGAGAGTTTATGATATGGTAACAAAGACTTTGTCTGTACACTCATGCTAGCAATTGGATTCTCGGATGTGTGGGTGGCAAGAATTTGGAAATACATCTCATCGGCTACATTCTCTATTCTGATCCAAGGCCAACCATATGGATTTATCAGAAGCAACAGTAGATTACGGCAAGGGGATCCGCTATCTCCCTACCTATTTGTCACGCCCCCAGAACTAGAATACTGGAGAGCGGGGGGGGGGGGGGGGGAGGGCAGACACAGCCAGCTACGTACATTGAAGTGCAATCCACCTTGTAATACAGTCACGACTATCTAGATGCATGAGGGTTATCTACAAGCCAACAATCTCTTATGGTCAAGAACAAGCCTAGTGTCTCAATCTCAAACAGGCAAATAATTGTTACAAGATGTTACATCATCAGACATACAAATTAAGGTGTCCCAAACATTACATATTCATAGGATCATGAAGCTAGTCATACAAAATGCGAAGACTAGCAAGAGTTAAGTAATATATGATCAACCCTATGATTTGTCAATCATGTTACAGCCCATAGGCAGACAAAAATTAATTTTCAATACGAGCTAACACTTGCTCGATGGCAAAATGCCTCAAAAGAATAATTTACAATAGGGCGGAAGAGCGAAATGAGAAACCCACTCGTTGTCAGGATTACGTCTGGTGTTCACCATTTGGCTGGAAATCGGATAGATCTTCGGATACTACTCCGAAATCTGGCCATACAAAACCAGCTGGGTCAGACCCAGGAAGATCAAGTGCCACAAGGGAGGCTCCACTTAGGAACTAAAACCAGCATATAATAAAAGAAGAATTGATAAAAGAGCATAGTTAAATAATATAAAAGATTGAGTTAACATAAGCTCGCAGTAGGAGGAACAAGAGGTGGAATATAATTCCAATTTTAATCATGAGAAAATTTATTCAAGCACGGCCAATCAAGTCCTACGGCTTGCTATTGTTAGATAACTAGGGTTTTCACAAGCTTAGTTACTAACAAGATGCAATGGGATGTTCCCGCAGTCACAAGCCCTATAGACTATCCAGGTTATCCAGACGAGGGTTACAAGAGTTACAAGAGATATCAAGATTACTGGTGTACTTTAGTGCTTATGATTCAAGAAGTGTAACCCATGATAGTGTTCTGGAAATGTGCCCTACTCGTCGGCAGGCTACAAGTCAACAGGTGTGGCCTGGATAACAGGATCGCCTGTAACTGGAAAATCTCTCTATATGAACTATTTGATCAATCTAGTCATTAACCTAGTCAGATACGTTATGAATCCCTAACCGTGATAACCAGGAATCCATATCCTAGATATGATACAAGAAAAGACATATAGCTTGCACAAACATAATAAACCACGGGATCAAGGCAAGAGTTACACTAGCAAGACAGGAATAGTCGTTGCAATAGCAATCAAGGTTATACGTGGCATGTCAGGTTTACATTTCATGTCAAGAGTACTTATCTGGAGTGCGTCTCATTGGGCCACTATCAAGAGTTATCAAGACAAGTTCATATTCTCATGTTCAAGTCAAGTTCAAGTTACTATCTCAAGACTATCAAGTGTCAAGTCGGGTCGTCACAATTTAGGTTAAGTATAGTAAACAAGCAAAGAAGATCGAGAACACCCATGTGTGATTGAAACTATAAGTCACATATGAACTCTGATTAAAGTGAGACAGGAAGATTCTTGAAGCCAAGACAACGATCTACAACTTTCATATTTTGAGTTTTTCAAGGTCGGTGAAAATCTCTACCCGATCTCCATACAAGTAATACCTCCAATGCTTAAGGGCAAAAATCATGCTGCTAACTCTAAGTCATGGGTTGTATAATTCCTCTCATGATTACGAAACGGACTGTAGGAACGAAATCGTAAAACAGACTACTCTAGAGGGGGTGAATAGAGTAGGTAGCAGAATATTGCTAATTAAAAATCTTGTTAGCAGTTAGATCACAGATATAAAAAATGATCACAAAGTAAATAACATAAATAAAAAGTGATCAGAAGGCAAATGCAAATACCGAGATTTATACTAGTTTTCCTCTTGTGAGGACTAGTCCAGTCGGAAAAACTCTAGCTTCCAGTTGAATCCACTATTGGAAAATTTCGCAAGTTTTCATACGAAGTCCTTGCAACTTCTACAGACGCGAGCTTTGATACGAAGAACTCGACCAACTTCAACTGTGAAGAGTTGTATCTTCTATCAAGTCTCTGATTACAATCGCTCTTAAAAATTATAGACCGCACCGTACTGGCAAATCGACTAGAAGATTGTGACTGGCTTGGGATTTGAAAATGAAAGCTTTTTAGAACTCTTTGGAAAAAATGTGAGCTTTAGAAGAGAAGAGATTGAAAATTGAATTGGTGATTTGAAATGATCGAAATACTTCTCTATTTATAGTTTTTCCAAAGACAGAACTCTGACAGAATTTGGACAGAATTCGGACAGAACTCTTTGTAACAAACCGCAACTTAAGGGTGACCAAGTTCAAAAATCAAACGTTCAGTAACGTTCATCTTGGCCGAACTCTGGCCGAGTTATGCTAGGGTTCTGCCAGTTCATTTTTGAGAAAAATCAATTTGGCTTTTTAAAAAGTCCTTCAGAAGCTTTTTGTAAAAATGATGTTTTTCAAAAACATAGGTCATTTTAAAGAGATAGATCAGTTTTGAAAAACAATTCCGGACAGCCTATTTGTCAGTACGACTTGGTGTACAATGTATTTCTAGACTCAATAAAATGAAAAATTACATTGCTTTGAAGGAAATACATTCTGAATGGCAAACGGCTTTAGTCTTGAACATAGTAGATATCCATCGTTGAGCAGTGTCCAAAACGTCATAGGTAAACATCTGAATTGACTTACATTTATATCGAGATAGAGTTTGATCAATTATTAAAATCAGGTTTGACCATGACCAATGGGACAACAATCTCCTCCATTTTGATAATTGACAAACATTACCGATATAACATCTAAGTTTGGATCAATTCAAAAATGTATACAAAAAATTGTTCATAACCTGTATTCATGAAGATGTTAGATCTATTTCTTCTTCGTTGTCACTTAGCAAAGTAATTGCTAAAGAGAAAGCTCCCCCGCAATAAATGCATAAGTAACACATAGTGAAGAAACACAAAAAAAGATATATAAAACATTCATCACATGTATGGTATAAACAGTTAAAAAGATATTGTATAAACAACACAGGCATGGTATTTGTCACAGGCAGTTTATATGGAAGCAAGAAAAGTAATGCTATAGTAAAGCTGAAACAAATAAAATGCTAAATAATAAACTAAGTGAAACGTATGTCAAACTGAGGCATAATAAAAACCATGTCTATGAAGAGTCACAAATAATAACTAAAAGAGTGCTGATAATATCTTAGAATGTCGGATCATTTCCAAGTAAACATAACACAAAAGTATCAGTCTCAATATGTAACATCTCAAAAATCATCATCCTCGTCATCAGCTGCAGCGCCAGCATGTCCAGAAGTACCAGCTCCAGAAGTATGAGGAGTGGCACCAGTCGTACGATACCAATCGTAAGCGTTCCCTGGCTGGAACAGAGAGTGAACCGCCTCATCATCAATGCGGTAGCCAGAAACAGAAGGGTCTCGAGGTAGAGAGCTAGCAGAGTGACCAGTCTGCACAAATCTCAGATCGGCGAAGGAGTTGGCAATAGCCTGAAACTGAGTCACGTTACGGAACTCATGTTCCCTGGAAGTGTCAACAAAGAATGACTGCAGATCTGACAGGTGCTGATGAATACCCTAAAATGTCATAGGGTAAGAATGAGGAGGACCAGGTGCTGTGGGAGTAGGTGTAGGAGGAGCAGGTACAGTAGATGGAGGAACAGTAGCAATGCTGCGACGAGAAAGTTTGAGATGAGCATGATGGAAGAGCTGAAATTTTTTTTCGGACTGCAAATCAAACAAACCAATAATGTGACGTTCATAAATCAAGCAAAGTACACAAAGGATCTATTAAAGAAGTTCGACATGGAAGCAGTCAAGCCATTTAGCACTCCAATGGTGACTTCAACCAAGCTTGATATTGATGAACAAGGCAAACCTGTCGACATACGTAAGTATCGAGGTATGATCGGTAGCTTACTGTATTTAACTGCTAGTCGACCAGACATTATGTTTAGAGTTTGTTTATGTGCACGCTTTCAAGCTAATCCTAAGGAATCACATCTGTGTGTAGTTAAGCGTATCTTCCGATACCTTAAAGGCACTTCTTCTGTCAACTTATGGTATCCCAAAACCACATCATTTGACCTAACCGGTTATTCTGATGCTAATTTTGTTGGATGCAAAGTAGATAGAAAAAGTACCAACGGTACATGTCATTTCGTAAGAAAAGTTATAGTCTCTTGGTTTAGTAAAAAGTAAAATTCTGTTGCATTATCAACAACCGAGGCTGAGTATATCGTCGCAGGACGTTGTTGTGCACAAATTTTGTGGATGAAACAAACTTTAGAAGACTATGGATTGCATTTGACATACATATCCATTTTCTGTGACAACACTAGTTCTATTAATTTAACAAAGAATCCAGTATGTCACTCTCGTACTAAACATATCGAGATTAGACATCACTTTCTTAGAGATCATCAACAAAATGGAGATATAGACCTTGTATACATAGACACTCAGAATCAATTAGCTGACATAGTCACAAAACCTCTAGCGGAAGATCGTTTCAATTATTTACGTCAAGAATTAGGCATTTTAGATGTCAATAATATTAATTAATTTTGTTTTATTAATTATTTATTCGATACTCGATAACTGTTTTTGAGACAAGCCTAAAAAGAGTCTGTCTGTCACTACGACTACGGTCGAAGCGAAGCGGTATTTAAGAGTTCCCCGGTGAACCTCTGTTAGCTGGGACAATACTCCTACAGCTAATCTGAGACAGATACTGAGTAAAGAATACTAATTTATAAAATAATATTAATTATATTATTTTGAGATTTAAAATTACTAAACTCTGAATTAAATATTTGAAACAAATTAACGAAAAAGATGTGGCCCCATTTCTATTATTTTTGATATATATATATAGCCAGGCAACCCTTGGCGAATTCGGCCCGAGCTCGGTCCGAATTTGGCCAGAGTTCGGTTGGGTATATATATGTACCAGCCAGAACCCGAGGCCCCCATCTTCTTCATTCTTCCAAACATCCTCAAATAGCAGCAGCCGTGCCTCCAAACCGTAGCTCTTCTCCACCCTTGTTCTTCCAATCCGCGTGGAGATCTTCGTCCAAACTTTGGATTTGTGCAAAGAATTTCGTCCTCAACAACATATCCAATTCTTGGAAGGTATAATTCCTTCTCCCCTCCACTTTCAAATTCTTAGGGTTTCTAGAATTTTTGGAAAAGAATGGCTAAGTTCAATCCCTTCAAGAGGAAGAAGACCAATGCCAGTAAAGAGGCATCGTCTTCAGATCCGCATACGGATTCCCTCTTTTCTCCGGTCCAATCAGATAACAGTGCATCGGACGAGTTTTACATCAAAACTTCCGACCAAGCTTTATTATGGTATCCCGATTTTATTATACGTACTATCTGTACCGGATCACCGATTAAATGGACTGTCTTTCCTGACCACCGCCCTTACTTTGTGGCATTAGGGTTACAATACTTTGTTACCTTATAATTTCCTATTACAACTAATGCCATTAGATTATTCTATTGTAATTTCGTGTTAGACACTTTTACCGCGAGAACACGTGTCGGAGGGATCAATATCGAATTCACTGATGAAATGTTAGAAAAAATCCTTGGAATTCCAAACGAAGGTGCCCCGCTCGATGACATCACTGATTTTGATTTCTCCGATGGTACGACTCTCGTTAGTTTGAAGAATGAGCTTTGTGAACCTGCACGTGCTCGTCCTAGAAAGTTCAAGGCTAATAACTTGAACTTGTTTAACTACGAATTACATCGCATCATCTATTCCACTTTACTTCCAAAATACACTTCCAAAGATGATGTCACTGCACTTGAGCTTTCTGCTCTATATCACATTCTTAAGGGGATTCCTTTTTCTGCCCCTATGACTATCATTCAGATGATGGGTAGATGTCGCGGAAGAGACCGCAACCTCTCTTATCCGATGCTCATCCCACGTATCTTTCAGAGATTTGACATTGACCTATATACTTGTGCTGTTGACCCCGAACCATACTTACGTATGTCGACAAGTTTGTCTTGTTCATCAATATCAAGCTTGGTTGAAGTCGCCATTGGAGTGCTAAGTGGCTTGACTGCTTCCATGTCGAACTTCTTTAATAGATCCTTTGTGTACTTTGCTTAATTTATGAACATCCCATTGTTGGTTTGTTTGATTTGTAGTCCGAGAAAGAATTTTAGCTCTCCCATCATGCTCATCTCAAACTCATTCTCCATACACTTTGAAAATTCTTGACAAAGTGATTCATCAGTAGATCCAAAGATAATCTCATCTACATAGACATGAATCAAAACAATATTATTATTTAAAGATTTTATAAACAAAGTAGTGTCAACCTTTTCCTTTGAAAATCCGTTATCAAGTAGAAAAGAGCTTAGACGATCGTACCAAGCACGAGGGGCTTGTTTCAAACCGTATAAGGCTTTCTTCAACTTGAAAACATATTCAGGGAATTTAAAATCAGTAAAACCGGGTGGTTGAGCTACATAAACCTTTTCTTTTATAAAACCATTTAAAAATGCATTTTTGACATCTATTTGAAATAACTTAAAATTATGAAAACATGCAAATGCACATAACATGCGAATGGATTCTAATCTCGCAACTGGGGCATAAGTCTCATCGTAGTCGATACCTTCTTCTTGATTGTATCCTTGAGCTACGAGTCGAGCCTTATTACGAGTCACTAAACTATTCTCGTTCAGTTTATTTCGGAATACCCATCGGGTGCCAATGACCAGATGAACAATGGGCTTGGGAACAAGTTCCCAAACTTGATTCCGTTCGAATTGGTTTAATTCTTCTTGCATAGTATCTAACCAAAAATTATCACTACATGCTTCATCAATATTTTTGGGTACAAACTGTGAGAGAAAAGCAACACAAGAAGCTATATCTTTATTAGGGGAACGAGTACTTACACCCTTGGTAATCTCACCAATTACCAAGTCCTTTGGATGATTAGCCAAGAATCTCATCTCTTTTGGTGTAGTCTTAAGATTGCTAGTTCCGGCTTCTTTGCTTGGAGGTTCATCTGATGCCTGATGTAATGGTTCTGCATCTTTGTGTAAAGGTTTTGCAGTAGCTGTACTTGGTGCGATTATGTCTTCATTGTCATCATCGTCTAAGTGTTGATTTAGCTCATCAAACTTGACATTGATAGATTTTTCAATGATCATAGTTCTTTTATTGAAGACTCTGTATCCTTTGCTCTTTGCTGCATAATCTAAAAGTATACCTTCATCGGCCTTTTCATCAAATTTACTCAAATTATCTTTAGTATTAAGAATAAAACATTTACAACCAAAGATTTTGAAATAAGAAACATTTGGTGTTCTATCAAATCATAGTTCATAGGGAGTCTTCTTCGATATAGGTCGAATTAGAACCCTATTGAGAATATAGCATGCTGTATTTACAGCTTCAGCCCATAAGTATCTAGGTAGACTAAACTGATTTAATATTACTCTAGCCATTTCAGATAGAGTTCTGTTCTTACGTTCCACAACTCCATTTTGTTGCGGAGTCCTAGGGCAAGAGAATTCATGCAAATAACCGTGTGTGTCATAAAATTGCTTGAATTCTGCATTCTCAAATTCGCCGCCATGATCACTACGAATACGAGTAATCATGAACCCTTTTTTATTCTGTACTTTCTTACAAAAGGTGACAAATTCTGATAATGCATCGTTCTTGCGTGCAAGAAAATAAACCCATGTATATCTAGAAAAATCATCTATAATGACAAATACATATAACTTACCACCTAGACTAGCAATTCTACTTGGTCCAAATAAGTCCATATGCAACAGTTGTAAAGGTCTAGTGGTAATTACAGCGTTCTTGGATTTGAATGCGGATTTGGTAGCTTTGTTCTTTTCACATTCACTACATACCGTATCCTTCTTGAAAAAAATATCCGGTAAGCCGCGTACCAACTTCTTCGTAGATAATCTTGAAATTGTATCCATGTTTGCATGACCGAGTCTCATATGCTATAGTTGACTCTCAACGCTTTTGGCCATCAAACATCTACCTGCTTTGTTAGCATCTTCCAACAAATAGAAAACATATATATTGTCTTCCCTAATACCTTCAAATATAGTACTACCAGTTGAACTATCAACTATAGTACATTTATCTTTTACGAAGTTAATACCATAACCGTGATCAGCTAAATGGCTTATGCTGAGCGGATTATGTTTTAACTCGGTAACTAGACAAACATCTTTAATCACTGGATAGGGAGCCTTACCAATGTCACCGATACCGATTATGTACCCTCTTAAATTATTACCGAAGGAGACGTATCCTTCTTTATTCCTCTTCGACAGTATTGCGAATAATGAAGCGTCACCGGTCATGTGCCGTGAGCAACCACTGTCGAGGATCCATTTGCTCCCAGCATGTGAAGGACGTCCCACCTACAAAATAATTTGTAGATGAAACTCGTGGTACCCATTTCTTGTAGGGTCCTGACTGGTTAGTTTTCGGTATCCATGCATAAATATTTAAATCTACTAACTTTATGATTCTACATGCAGAAGATATATGACCATTGAGGCCACAATAATGACATTTAGCATGTTGAGTGTTGAAAGTAGTGTGTGGTGCATGATTGGTAGGTTTTAGTTTTCTAGTATAGAAGAATGCATGACTATTAGTCTTCTTGGGTATAGTTTTGGTATGGTTTGGTCTGACAGTGTTGGGCGTGTTCCGATGATTCGGTAATTGATACGTGTTAGAATAGGAAGGAGCAATTTCAGGCCGTTTTCCTAAACTAATTTCTAATTTTTTGGAAGTGTCATACAATCTAGTATAGTCAGATGTGAGTGATTCTAATCTGACCTGTGCACACTAGAGACTCTTTCTTTTCTTAGATAGGTCTTCCTTTAACTGGATAATAGTTTGGACTTTTTTTCCGGATAGCTTAACAGTCTCGTGTAACAACAATTTAATAGAAGAAAGCTCACCAGACTCAGTTCAAGAGTCATTATTTCTAACATGATCTAATTGGTCGATAAGTCTTCCTATTTTACCTTTGTACTCTTTGAGTACCTTCTTAGAGGTTTCATATTTACTATGCAGTTTTCTGTAATCATCTAACAGTTTACTGAAAGCTTCTTCTAGTTGCTCAAAGGTGAAATCATCATAAGGATCAAATAGAGGATTAGTGATTACCTGATCGCAAGCCATCAAGCACACATTTGCAGCGTCATCTGATTGTTCATCTTCTGAGTCGCTGGCTTCACTTTCATGCCATATGCTTGTGTTGGCATACTTTCTTGATGTAGATTTCTTCATGTAGCCTTTGTCATATTTGCTATTTTTTTATGATGATGCTGAGGGACAATCTTTCTTCATGTGTCCTTTCTTCTTGCATCCGTAGCAAGTAGGATCTTCCTCGTTGTTGTTGTTGTCTTTGCTGTCTTTTGTTCTCCTGTTAAATCTCATGAACTTCTTAAATTTTCTTACTATAAGAGCTTGATCTTCAGAATCGGAGTCGCTGTCGTCAGAATCATCTTCGATGGTTCTTCTATGTTGAGCCTTGAGAGCGATCGTCTTCTCTGACTTCTCCTTTAGTGTAGCATCTTCAAAGTCTTGAAGTTCTAACTCGTGAGTGAGTAGCTTACCCATGAGTGTTTCTAGAGACATTGTTGAGAGGTCGTTCCCTTCAATGATTGCAGTAGCCTTTGGAATCCAGTTCTTTGTAAGGGCTCGTAGAAGTTTGTGAATCTTCTCATGGTTACTGTAATCCTTGCCTAGTGAACACAGAAGATTTACAATATCCAAGAATCTTGTAAACATCTGATTGACTGATTCACTTGGCTTTATTTTGAACGCCTCGTACTCCTGAGTAAGTCTGCTGATCTTTGACTCCTTGACTTGTGTTGTTCCTTCATGGGTTACTTCGAGAAGTTTTCACACTTCGTTTGATTTTGTGCAAGTAGACACCCTGTTGAATTGAGTTCTGTCTAAAGCATAAAATAAAGCGTTAATAGCACGTGCGTCAAGACTGGCCTTTTTCTTTTCTTCCTCTGTATATTTGTCATGGGGTTTTTCAACTACAACACCATCAACATTAATACGAGGGGGCTTTTTATAGCCATCAATAACTACAGACCATAAGTCAAAATCAAAAGATTTCAGAAAGAAACTAATACGTGTTTTCCAATAAGTGTAGTTTGTGCCGTCAAACAGTGGAGGTCTGTTTGTGGCTTGGCCTTCACTTGTGAATTTTACAGTTGCCATGTGTAATGCTGTGATCTATATAAAAATTGAATATAACTGTAATTTTATCTTACTTTACCTGTATAATCCGCTCTGATACCGATTGTAGGAACAATTGGGATCAGAATATAATACCTCTAGATGGAGAGCCTCCTCTGATACCAATTGTAGGAACAAAATCGTAAAGCTGAATACTCTAGAGGGGGGTGAATAGAGTAGGCAGCGAAATATTGCTAATTAAAAATCTTGTTAGCAGTTAGGTCACATATAAAAAATAATCACAAAGTAAATGACAGAAATAAAAAGTGATCAGAAGGCAAACGCAAACACCGAGATTTATACTGTTTTTCCTCTTGTGAGGACTAGTCCAGTCGGAAGAACTTTAGCTTCCGGTTGAATCCACTATTGGAAAATCCTGCAAGTTTTCATACGAAGTCCTTGCAACTTCTACAGACGCGAGCTTTGATACGAAGAACTCGACCAACTTTAATTGTGAAGAGTTGTATCTTCTATCAAGCCTCTGATTACGATCGCTCTTGAAACTTCTAGACCGCACCGTACTGGCAAATCGACTAGAGGATTGTAACTGGCTTGGGATTTGAAAATAAAAACTTTTTAGAACTCTTTGGAAGAAATGTAAGCTTTAGAAGAGAAGAGATTGAAAAGTGAATTGGTGATTTGAAATGATCGAAATACTTCTCTATTTATAGTTTTTCCAAAGAAAGAACTCTAACAGAATTCGGACAAAATTCGAACAGAACTCTTTATAACAAACCGCAACTGAAGGGTGACCAAGTTCAAAAATTAAACGTTCACTAACGTTCATCTTGGCCGAACTCTGGCCGAGTTCTGCTAGGGTTCTGCCAGTTCATTTTTGAGAAAAATCAATTTGGCTTTTTGAAAAGTCCTTCAGAAGCTTTTTGTAAAAAGGATGTTTTTCAAAAACATAGGTCATTTTTAAAGAGATAGGTCAGTTTTGAAAAATAATTTCGAACAGCCTATTTGCCAGTACGACTTGGTGTACAATGTATTCCTAGACTCAATAAAAATGAAAAATTACATTGCTTTGAAAGAAATACATTCTGAATGGCAAACGGCTTCAGTCTTGAACATAGTAGATATCCATCGTTGAGCAGTGTCCAAAACGTCATAGGTTAACATCGGAATTGACTTGCATTTATATCGAGACAAAGTTTGATCAATTATTAAAATCAGGTTTGACCATGACCAATGGGCCAACACGGACGTGATGCATAAGCTACTATCTTGCCATGCTGCATCAAGACGCATCCTAATCCTCTGCCTGAAGCATTAAAATAAACTAAAAATTCTCTAGTTTCATCTAGAAGCGTTAGAATGGATGCCATCATCAACCCTTGCTTCAATTTCTTGAAGGAACTCTGATACTTTACTATCCAAGCAAACTGGACATCCTTGTGGGTCAACTGTATCAATGGTGCTAAAATCTGAGCAATGTTTGATACAAATCGTCGGTAATAGCAGTTCAATCCTAGGAAACTGCGAACTTTTGCGTTGGTGCTGGGTACTGGCCATGTCTCTATAGCCACTATCATCTGGGGTCTACTTCTACTGATGATATGAACTAAGTACGAAATGCGATCAAGCCAAAATTTACACCTACTGAACTTTGCGTACAACTGGTACTCTCTGAGAATCTGAAGGACTATTCGGAGATGCTGCTCATGCTCTGCTTCACTCTTGCTATAGACTAAGATATCATCTATAATCACTATCATGAACTGATCCAAATAGGAAATGAAGATACGATTCATGAGATCCAAGAATACTCATGGCGCATTGGTCGCTCCAAATGGCATAACGAGAAACTTCCAATGTCCATATCTAGATCTAAATGCTGTCTTCGGGATGTCTTGCTCTCTGACTCTGATCTGATGGAACCCCGATCGCAAGTCAATCTTCGTAAATACTGCTTCCCCACTGAGTTGATCGAATAAGTCATCTATCCTTGGTAGGGTGTATCTGTTCTTGATTGTTACAGAATTCAAGGTACGATAATCAACACATAATCTTGGCATACCAACCTTCTTATTCACAAGAAGCATCGGGGCTCCCCAAGGTGATCCACTAGTAGGAATGAATCCTTAGATCTGAGTTCTTCAATCATCTTATACATGATCTCTAATTCTGATGGTGCCATTCTGTAGACCCTCTCTGATACCGGTACCGTCCCTGGAATCAAATCAATGGTGAGCTCTATATTTCTCTCTAGCAGCATGCATGAAAGCTCTTCGGGGAATACGTCAGGAAATTCTTATACTACTTTGGGAAACTAAACTGCTTCTGCTACTACCATCCGCAAGACTGGTGGAGAAGGTTCCACTTCGTCTCTAGAAAATAAAAACACTTCTTCACCAGGAACACCAAAAATAATTATGCCAATATGGCAGTCTATTCTTGCACATTGATCCTTCAACCAATCCATTTCTAGGATCATATCATAGTCGGCCATCGAAAAGTCTATCAATCTAGCAGAAAAATCTCTACCGCTAACTATGATTCGACACGAAGAAAAGACTATCTACTCCCACAAGACCTTTACTAGTAATTATATTGAGCCTTACTGATAATAACTCGGGCTCCAGTCTTATCCGTGTAGCGAATCGTGCAGACATAATTGAATGCGATGCACATGAATCAAATAATATTGATGTTGGAAAAGTGTTGACAAGAATGGTACTTGCCACCACCTCACCTGATACCAATTCTTCTGCCACGGTCAGAACAAAAGCTTGACCTTGTCCCCTTAGTTTTGGTCCGCTCTGCTGGTGACCTTTCTGTCTATTCTGAATCTGAGCTTGGGGCTGAGCATATTGTTGCGGCCTTTGCTGCTGGAATGCTTGTGCCTGATACGATAATGGCCTCGGAGGCTGGTATTATTGTTGCTGTACTAGTGCTGGACCCCTAACCAATGGACTGGTTAGGGTTGAGGAAGATGAACTGGCTCTATACGGGCAGGACCCTATCATGTATTCCGCTGCCCCACAAGCCAAGCACAACCACTGTGCTCTACAATACTCTGAAACTACGTGTCCTGGGTTTCCACAATGAGAGCAGCCCATTGCAGAAGATTGCTTCTTATTCTGCTGCTGAGGATATATCGGAGTCGAGTGTTGAGCCGACGAAACTGTGGTCGCCCTCCTAGGAGCTCCAATGGTCAAAGCCCTAGCTGTCGAGGCTGGTATTGACGAATATGATAACTGACCATGAGACCTCTTCCGTCCTCCAGTTCGATCCACTATCCTCGGTGATGTATATTCATGCCTCCTAGCTGCTCTTAAAATAGCATCAAAGGTCTGGTGCTCAAACTGCTCCACTGCTAGAATGATCTTTAGGTGGAGTTCACACTAGAATCGCTTCGCTCGGTCCAATTCAGTCGCCACTAAGGTGGGAGCAAACCGACTAAGCCTCAAAAACTCGACCGTATAACCATCGATTGTCCTTTCCATCTGCTTGAGATTGTTGAATCTTGTCTGCAGATCATACCGAGCTACTTCATCAAAGTACTTCGTTTGAAACTTGTCACTGAAAATCGCCCACAAGACAGGCGTCGCCAATCCAACTGCTAACATCCCCCACCAGCTGCGGGCTAAGTCCAATAACTGTAGGCGTATAATGGCCACCATCTCTTCCTTTGGAGTCCTAGTTGCCTCCAGAATAACCTCTATATCCTGTAGCCAATCATCAATGACAATAGCATCTTCACTGCCGTCAAATAAAGGAGGGTTCAGACGCTTGAAGCTGTTAGCCGTATTATTCACTTGATAACCAACTCTGCCCATAGTATATCGCACTGTCTGCTGAAGGGCATCGCCCCGACGATCTTGTGATGCAAGCAAGTCCCGGATGAGCCCCATCAGGGTTCTATTGTCAGGCTATACAGGCTGGGGTGGCTGAACTGGCGGCTCTGGATCCCCGGAAGGTATGACTCGGGATGCTGCCCCTGAGTGCAGGGTTTGGTCCCCAGGTTGCTGCTGGTTCATTTTTTATGCTCCATCTGGTTTATCGGTAGGACCAGGAATAATGCCACTGAAGAAAATGACATAGAAAACAATAAGGAAGGACCATGATAGATCAAGGACATAAGCATGTTATCAGGTCAAGAATAGGAAGATTAGAAGGCATGAGTAGAGATCAAGGACGAATGCTGATTGAGACATCTATTCAGTAAAACCCTCACATATCTTAATTTTCAAGACCTACATGGGCCACCACTTAAACCGTATCACGTCCCAGAACCAGAATACTAGAGAACAAAGGACAGACACAGCTAGCTACGTACATTGAAGTACAACCTACCTCGTAATACGGTCACGGCTGTCAAAATGCATAAGGGTTATCTACAAGCCAATAGTCTCTTATGGTTAAGAACAAGCCTAGTGTCTCAATCTCAAGCAAGCAAATAATTGTTACAAGATGTTAGATCATCAGACATACAAAGTAAGGCGTCCCAAATATTATATATCCAGATGATCATGAAGCTAGTCATACAAAATGTGAAGACTAGCAAGAGTTAAGTCATATATGATCAACCCTAGGATTTTTCAATCATGTTACAGCCCATAGGCAGACAAAAATTAAGTTTCAACACCAGCTAACACTTGCTCGATTGTTAAACGCCTCAAAAAAATAATTTATAATAGAGCGGGAGAGCGAAATAAGAAATCCACTCGTTGTCAGGATTACGTCTGGTGTTCACTATCTGGCTGGAAAGCGGGTTGATCCTCGGGTGCTACTCCAAAATTTGGCCATACAAAACCAGCTGGATTATCCTCGGGTCAGACCTCAGGAAGAGCAAGTGCCATCAGGGAGTCTCCACTAAGGAACTAAAACCAGCATATAATAAAAGAAGAATTGATAAAAGAGCATAGTTAATTAACATGAAAGACTGAGTTAACATAAGCTTGCAGTTGGAGGAACAAGAGGTGGAATATAATTCCTATGTTAAACATGAGACAATTTATTCAAGCACGGCCAATGAAGTCCAACGGCTTGATATTGTTAGCTAACTAGGGTTATCACAAGCTTAGTTACTAACAAAATACAATGACATGTTCCCGCAGTCACAAGCCCTGCAGACTATCCAGGTTATCCAGGCGAGGGTTACAAGAGTTACAAGAATTATCAAGATTACTGGTGTATTTTAATGCTTATTATTCAAGAAGTGCAACACATGACAGTGTGCTAAAAATGTACCCTACTCGTCGGCAGGATGCAAGTCCACAGGTGTGGCCGGGATAATGGGATCGCCTGTAACTGGAAAATCTCTCTATATGAACTACTTGATCAATCTAGTTATTAACCTAGTCAGATTCCTTATGAATCCCTGACCGTGGTAACTAGGAATCCATGTCCTATACATGATGTAAGACGAGACATGTAGCATGTACTGGCACAGTCAACTACGGGATCAAGGCAAGAGTAACAACATCAAGACAGGAATAGCCGTCGTAACAACAATCAAGGTTATACATGTCATGTCAGGTTTACTTGTCATGTCAAGAGTACTTGTGAGGAGTGCTTCTCGACGGGCCATTATCAAGAGTTATCAAGACGGGTTCATATTATCATGTTCAAGTTACTATCTCAAGACTATTATGTGTCAAGTCGGGTCGTCGCAACTTAGGCCAAGTATAGAAAACATGCAAAGAAGATCGAGAACACCCATGTGTGATTGAAACTATAAGTCACATAAGATCTCTGATTAAAGTGTGCAGAAAGATTTCTTGAAGCCAAGATAAAGATCTACAACTTTCATGTATTGAGTTTTTCAAGATTTTAGCTACAAAAAGCTTAAACAGGCAAAAACAGTCATTAGAAAGATCTGTGCACGGGTGCGCTACGCACAGGCAAAACTGCTCGACATACGGTGTGCATATGCACGGCACGCGGTCTGTGCATTATGCGTAAAATATACTGCGCTCGCGAAAAAAAACTGTCGACGACGTACAGTGCGCCCAAGCATGGCGTGCGGGCGCACGACAGAAAATCGCGTGGGCGCGCGACGCACAAGTTACGCTATGCGCGCGGGCAAAAATTCCCATGGCGCAAGTTGCACGCAAGCAATCATACGGACGCGCGAGGTGCGTGCAAGCACGGCGCACGGACGTGTGGCAGAAAATTGTGTGGGCGCACGGCGGGCAAGTTGGGCTACGCGCGCGGGAAAAAATGCCCACGACGCAAGGTGCCCTTATGCACGGCACACGGGCGCACGGCAGAAAATTGTTCGGGCACGTAAGTTGCGCTGTGCGCACGAGAAAAATGCCCACGGCGCAAGGTGCACGCAAGTACAGCACACTGCAAAAACACTGCACGCGGCACTGTTCATCATTCCGACAACACCAAAAGGTGTAGGGAACCCATGAGCACGAAAATGGCATAACTTCTTCATACGGAGTTAAAATCAAGCGGTTAAAAAGCTAAAATTGGGTAGAATTGAATTCCCCACAACATGGAACCATTAGTTTTCAAAAATAACAAAATTTAAGAGATTAAAACCAAGAAAAACTGAAAAAACTACAAACTTAGAGCTACAAAATTGTAACCACTAAAACCAAAATCTCCAAGTTCTAAAGAGACTTAAAATCAAGGAAGATAATGGAATAATAAAGCAAGTTGCACTTGCCTAGGTCTTGGTAGGTGGGAGGAGTAAATAAAGATGTAATGAGAAAGTAATGATCGAGAGAGAGAGGAGCTAGTTTTTATACAAACCCTTCTCATCTCAAACAAAAACAAACCAAGCCAAGCCAAGTGGAACAAAACCAAATTAAAGCTAGTCAAGATTAAACTAAGACCAGGCTAAGCAATACAAGTCAAGATACGGGTCACCTGAAAAATGTCATAAACTAGGCTAAGCAAGACAAGTCAAGATACGGATCACCTGACAAATGTCATAATTTTGTACACGTATACTGAAAATAAGTATAATAAAAAAATAAGTGTGATACTGTTCACACTTGTCTTGTAGTATTTTATATGTCAGCTGGATGCGACGGTGCACTGGAGGTGTATTCAACCCCTGTATCGGGAGACCCGACCACATATCTCCCATTTTGTTTTCTGGATGACCTACAGGTGTTCTTGGAGCATTCAGCGGAGGGACTGCAGTAGGAGTCAGATATTATGAACAAATTTGGTACACTTTCAAGACTTTTTGGGCAGTATGGATGAGCAACAGGTACCTTCAAGGGAAGAATTTCTAGGATTATAGATTAAGTAACAACGACTCAGTCTCATTCAAATAAGTCCTCTAACATAGAAGGGTTCTCAAGCCGCTTATCTTTAGACATTTCATAGACGGGGTGACTACGGACTTATGGTTGGACCCTTGGGTTGAACATCAGAGCATAGTTGAGCAGGTGGGCATGCCAAGGTTGGTGCAAGCGTTTGGGCTGATAAGATTAGCAGGATATTGGTGAATGTTGAGTGGATATTGGACTGGTTTCGGTATGCTAAGGATATAGATCCTCTGATACGGGGTTGTATAGTCGACTTACTGCTGCTAAGGGACAAATGGGTTTGGGATGACTACAAGGATGTGGCATTCGATTCTGGCGTCACTAACATCATTTAGATGAAATATATTCCGCAAAAAATGCAACTATGTTTATGCAAGGTTGTGTTTGTGTCACGATCTGCACCCGCTTTTCGGGATGTGAATGTGTGAGCAAGCCAACTACGTATCAAGCGGACTCCAGTCCAATTCGAATACATATAAGCTGTCTAGACTATGGTAATATGCCTAATCATGACAAGACAAAACTATATCTCAATCCACAAGAAGAATATAAAATAATAATGAACATTATGGATCATGGTCTGCAGTCCACTAGCATATATGTCCGATTAGACTCCAAGAAATAGCATGAGTCTATAAAACAAGACTAACAAGCAGAATATATCATGATAAGGAATATAAAGCACGAGAGTGTAGGAACGAATTTGTAAAGTACAATACTATAGAGGGGAGGGGAATAGAGTAGGCAGCGGACTATAGCTAATTTAAAAAGTTAGCAACAAGATCACAGAGAAATATATATCACAAGTAAATAACTGTACAAGCAGAGATCAGAAAGCAAATGCAAAGACGACGATGTATACTGGTTTTCCTCTTGTGAGGACTAGTCCAGTCGGAAGAACTCTAGCTTTTAGTTGAATCCACTATTGGAAAATTTTGCAAGTTTTCATACGAAGTCCTTACAACTTCTACATATACGAGCTTTGATTCGAAGTACTCGCCAACTTCAATTGTGAAGAGTCTTTCTTTAATCAAGCCTCTGATTACAATTGCTTTGAAGCTTCTAGACCGTACCGTACTGGCAAATCGACTAGAGAATTCTAACTGTCTTGGGATTTAAAAAATAAAGCTTAGATCTCTTTGGAATAGAACATTAGGCTTTAGAGAGAAGAGATAAAAGTGAATGAGTGAATTGAAATGATCGAAATCCTTCTCTATTTAGAGTTTTTTCAAAGGCAGAACTCTGGCAGAATTCGGGCAGAACTCTATGAAAAAATCTCGGTAGGATCCGTAACTGCAGGGAGACCAAGTTTCAAAACGTTCAAAAGCCAACTGCTACCAACCGAACTCTGGCCGAGTTCTATCAGAGTTGGTTAGGGTTTTTGCAATTTGATTTTTGGGCTTTTGAAATTGTTTTAAGCAGTTAGAAGCTTTTTGTAAATAGGTAGCTGTTTTTAAAAACATGGAATATTTTTGAAAATGTTTTTAGGGCAGCCTATTTGCCAGTACAACTCAGTGTACAATGTATTCCTAGACTCAATAAAAGTAAAAATTATATTGCATAAAAAAATACAGACTCGAGTGGCAAACATAGCTTCAGTCTTGAATAGAATGGGTAGCAGATCTTTGGCAGTGTCCAAGAGTCCAAAACATCTTTAAGTAGCCCGTATATCGAAACATAGTTTGATCAATTATTAAAATCAGGTTCGACCATGACAAATAGGCCAACAATCTCCCCCATTTTGATAATTGACAAACCTTGACCGATATAACATCTTCAATCAATAAGATTTTAGATATTATTAAAGATAATCAAAATTGTACTGTATCCTGAAAAAAATTGTTCTTGTATCCTGCAAAAGATATTAGATCCTATTTTTCCCCGTTGTCACTTAGCAAAATAATTACAAAGAGAGAAGCTCCCCCACAATGTATGCATAAGAAACAATCATTGAAGAAATATAAACATAATAAATGAAAAAAATAACATTTCACAGGCAATTAATATTGAAGCATAAAGAGATGGTGCTATATCAAGAAATATGAATCTAAACTTAAATGATATAATATGCTAAGCAGAGCATAAAAAGATGTTCATAATATATCAGCTTAAAAAGGCACAATCTCAAATGCAAAAGTAAACTAAAAGATAAAGTACTGATATCTTGGAATGTTGGAGCATTTCCAAGTAAACAAAGACATAATCAAGTCTCAAAAAGTGTGACATCTAGACAAAATATAATGCGGCTAGATCACAAATCCTCATCATCATCGTCATCAGCAGTGCTAGCACGTCCACCATGTCCGAATGGACCAGCTCCAAAAGTGCCAGCTCCAGAATGTTGTGGAGTAGCACCAGAACTACGGTACCAGTCATAAGCGTTATCGGGCTGAAAGAGAGGGTGCATCGTCTGATCCTTATAGCAAAATCTGGAGACGCAGGATATCTGGAAAGGAAACTGGCAGATTGTCCAGACTGGCAAAACGGAGATCGGCAAAGGAGTTTACGAGTGCCTGAAATCGTCTCACATCGTGGAACTCGTATTCCCTAGATGTGTCAGTGATGAATGTCCGTAGATCAGAGAGGTTCTGATGAATACCCTCAAAAGACATAGGGTATGCCTGAGGAGGTAGAGTAGGTACAGAAGGAGGAACATGATGAGCGGCTATGCTACGACGGGATAGCTGGAGATACTTGGGTTCAGGGTCCAGAGCACAAATAGACAGATCAATGTCAAAACGCTGAAAGATGCGTGGAATGAACATCGCATAAGAGATATTTCTGTCTCTTGCACGACATCGTCCCATCTTCTAGATAATAGTCTTGGAAATCGAAAATAGAATTCCCTTGATGATGTGGTAGAGGGCAGATAGTTCAAGATTAGTAACATCATCTTTTGAAGTAGATTTTGGAAGAATAGTGGAATAGATGATGCGATGTAACTCATACTTAAACAAGTTCAAGTTTGCAGCCTTGAACTTTCCAGAACGAACACGTGCAGGTGCACAAGATCGTTCTTGAAGCTGAGAAGAGTCGTGCCATCGGAAAAAACAAAATTAGTGTTATCATCGAGTGGGGCACCTTCGTTAGCAACACCAAGGATTTTTGCTAACAAAATATCATTGAACTCGATGTTAATACCTCAGACACGAGTCTTAACATCAAAACTGTATAACACAAAGTTGCAGTAAAACAGTCTAATGGCATTAGTAGCTATAGGGATGTTTTCGTTGACAAGTCGGTGAAACCCTAATACCTCAAAGTAAGGACGGTGGTCAGGAAACACAGTCCACTTAATCGGGGCGCTAGTGCATATGGTGCACATGATAAAATCACCATACCATAGTAATGATTGGTCATGAGTTTCAAAATAAAACTCATTGTATGCACCATCGGCCGATTGGACCGAGGAAAAGAGGGAATCCTCTGGTGGATTCGAAGATGATGCATCTTCACTGGCATTGGTCTTATTCCTCTTGGAAGGAGTGAATCCCTTAGGCATTTCTCCTAAATTTGAATAAAAACTAATAAAATTAAATGAGATGGAAGAAGAGAGTTATACCTTCCAGAAACTGAGTAGGTTGTAGAGACAGGAATTCTTCGCATGAATCCAAAATTTGTATAGAAATCTCCAATCGGATTAGGAGTAAGGAGTTGGAGAAAAGCTAGGGTTTTGGAGAGGTTCGGGCGACTAATGCTGCTGTTTGGAGGAGTTTGGAAGAGATGAAGAGGAGGGGGCCTCGGGTTCTGACTTAATAACATATACCACCAACAGAACTCTAGCCGAACTCGGGCCGAGTTCGCATAGGGTTCTTTTGATGAATTTTAAAAAAAATTGTAGGCCACATCCTTTTCATCATCCCCTTTCAATTATTTAATTCTAAGTTTAGTAATTTTTAATTTTCAATTAATATAATTAATATTATTTTACAAATTAAATTTTATTATACAGCGACTGTTTCAGATTAGCTGTACGGGTACTATCCTAACTAATGGGAGTTCATCGAAGAATAATTAAGTACCGCATCGCTTCGACCATAGTCATGATGACAGACATAACCTTTGTAGGCTTGTCTCAAAAACAATTTTTGAGTATTAAAAAATAATTGTATAAAACAAAATTAATTAATGTTATTGACATCTAAAATTCCTAATTTCCGACGTAAATAATTGAAACGATCTTCCACTAGAGGTTTTGTGAAGATGTCAGCTAATTGATTCTCCGTGTCTATGTATACAAGGTTTATATCTCCATTTTGTTGATGATCTCTAAGAAAATGATGTCGAATCTCGATATGTTTAGTACGAGCGTGACATACTGGTTTTTTAGTCAAATTGATAGTGCTAGTGTTGTCACAGAAAATAGATATGTGTGTGTATAGTAAGCCAAAGTATTTTAAGGTTTGCTTCATCCACAAAATTTGTGCACAACAACGTCCTGCGGCGATATACTCAGCCTTAGTTGTTGATAATGCGACAGAATTTTATTTCTTGCTAAACCAAGAGACTAAAACTTTGCCTAGGAAATGCCATGTGCCACTGGTACTTTTTTTTATCTACTTTACATCCAGCAAAATCAGCATCCAAATAATTGGTTAGGTCAAACAATGTAGTTTTGGGATACCATAAGCTGACAGAAGAAGTGCTTTTAAGGTATCGGAAGATACAATTAACTGCGCACAAATGTGATTCCTTAGGATTGGCTTGAAAACATGCACAAAGCAAATACTAAATATTATATCAGGTATACTAGTAGTTAAGCAAAGTAAACTACCAATCATACCTCGATACTTACATATGTCGACAGGTTTGTCTTGTTCATCAATATCAAGCTTGGTTGAAGTTGCCATCGGAGTGCCAAGTAGTTTGACTACTTCCAGATCGAACTTCTTTAATAAATCTTTTGTATACTTGGCTTGATTTATGAACGTCTCATTGTTTGTTTGTTTGATTTGTAGTCCGAGAAAGAATTTCAGCTCTCCCATCATGCTCATCTCAAACTCATTCTTTATACACTTTGAAAATTCTTGACAAAAAGATTCATCAGTAGATCCAAAAATGATACCATCTACATAAATTTGAATCAAAAGAAGATTGCCATTAAAAGATTTTATAAACAGTGTAATATCAATCTTCCCTTTTGAAAAGTCGTTGTGAATTAGAAAAGGGCTTAGACGATCATACCAAACACGAGAGGCCTGTCTCAAACCGTATAATGCCTTCTTCAACTTGAAAATATAATCAGGATTTTTGAAATCAGTAAAACATGAAGGTTGAGCTACATAAACTTCTTCTTTTATAAAACCATTCAAAAATGCACTTATAACATCCATTTGAAATAACTTTAAATTATGAAAGTATGCAAATGCACATAACATGCGAATGGATTCTATTCTCGCAACTGGGGCATAAGTCTCATCGTAGTCGATACCTTCTTCCTGAATGTATCCTTGAGCTACGAGTCGAGCCTTGTTATGAGTTACTAAGCCATTCTTATTCAGTTTATTTCGGAATACCCAGCGGATGCCAATGACAGGTTGATTAATGGGCTTGGGAACAAGTTCCTAAACTTGATATCATTCGAATTGGTTAAATTCCTCTTGCATAGCATCTAACCAAAAATTATCACTACATACTTCTTCAATATTTTTGGGTTCAAGCTGTAAAATAAATGCAAAATAGGAAGCTATATCTTTACTAGAGGAACGAGTACTTACACCCTTAGTAATCTCACCAATTACCAAGTCTTTTGGATGGTCTGCCAAAAATCTCATTCCTTTTAGCATATCCTCTGGATTGTTGGTTCCGACTTCTGGTTCTGTACGTGATTTGCTTGGAGACTCAGCTAGTTCTTTTTGTGAGGGTTCTGCAGGAGCAGTACTAGGTGTACTTACGTCTTCATCATCATCGGCAGAATGTTGAAATTTAACATTTATTATTTCTTCGATGATCATCGTTCTCTTGTTGAAGACTCTGTGCCCTTTATTTTTTGCCGCATAACCTAAAAATACACCTTCATCGGCCGTTTCGTCAAATTTTTCCAAATTATCTTTAGTATTAAGAATAAAGCATTTACAACCAAATACTTTGAAATAAGAAACATAGGGAGTGCTATCAAACCATAATTTATAGGGAGTCTTCTTCGATATAGGTCGAGTTAGAGCCCTATTGAGAACATAGCATGATGTATTTACAGCTTCAGTCTATAGGTATTCAGGTAGACTAAATTGATTTAACATTACTCTAGCCATTTCGGATAGAGTCCTGTTCTTACGTTCCACAACTCCATTTTGTTGTGGAGTCCTAGGGCAAGAGAACTCATGCAAATAATTGTGTGTGTCACAAAATTGATTGAACTCTACATTCAAAAATTCGTCGCCATAAACGCTTCGAATACGAGTGATCATGAAACCTTTTTCATTTTGAACCTTCTTGCAAAAGTTGACGAATTCTGATAATGTATCGTTCTTGCGTGCATGAAAATATACCCACGTGTATCTAGAGAAATCATTTACTATTATAAATGCATTTAACTTACCACCTAGGCTAAAAATTCTACTAGGTCCAAATAAATCCATATGTATCAATTTTAGATGTCTAGTGGTACTTACATCGTTCTTGGACTTAAAAACAGATCGGGTAGCTTTGTTCTTTTCACATTCACTACGGACCTTATTCTTCTTGAAAGAAATGTCTGGTAAGCCTCGTACCGGCTTCTTTGTGGATGGTTTTGAAATTGTGTCCATGTTTTCATGACCGAGTCTCATGTGCCATAATTGACTCTCATCACTTTTGGCCATCAAGCATCTACTTTGTTAGCATCTTCTAACAGATAGAAAACATATATATTGTCTTCCCAGATACCTTCAAAGATAGTACTACCAGTTGAGCTATCAACTATATTACATTTTTCTTTTGACAAAGTTAATGCCATAACCATGATCAGCTAAATGGCTTATGCTGAGAAGATTATGTTTTAACTCGGTAACTAGACAGACATCTGTAATCACAGTGTAGGAAGCCTTACCAATATTACCAATACCAATTATGTACCCTTTCAATTTATTACCGAAGGAGACGTATCCTTCTTTCTTCTTCGATATTGTTGCGAATAATGAAGCATCACCGGTCATATGCCGTAAGCAACCGCTGTTGAGGATCCATTTGCTTCTAGCATGTGAAGGGCATTTTACCTAGAAAAGAATTTACAGATGAAAATTTTGGTACCCATTTCTTGTAGGGTCCTGGAATGTTAGTTTTTGGTATCCATACACAAATTTTCAAATCAACAAGCTTTCTAACTCTACATGAAGAAAAAATATGACCAATAGTGCCACAATAGTGACATCTAGCTTGCTGAGTGTTGAAAGCAGAGTAATGTGCATTATTGGTATGTCTATATTTTCTAGTGTAAAAGAATGTATGCCTATTTGTCTTCTTGGGCAATGGTTTGGTTAGGTCTGATAGTGTTGGGTTTGACTGTGTTCTAATGATTCGGTAAGTGACACGTGTTAGGGTAGGAAGCAGCAACTTCAGGCTGTTTTCCTATCCTAATTTCCAACTTTTTGGAGGTGTCATATAACAAGCTATATTTAGCAGTGAGTGCATCATTTCTAATAGTAGCTTGCTGGAGACTTTTCTTCCATTTGATTAAGTCTTCCTCTAATTGGGCAATGGTCTTGTCCTTCTCTTTGGATAGTCTTTGGGTCGCGTATAATAACAACTTCACAAAAGAAAGCTCACCTTCCTTACTAGAACAATTACTACTTCTAACCTCAGCTAGTAGGTCGGTAAGTCTTCCTATTTCTCCTTTGTACTCTTTAAGTACCTTCTTAGAGATCTGATATTTACTACGCAGTCTTCTGTAATCCCCTAAGAGGTCAGTAAAGTCTTCTTCTAGTTGCTCAAAAGTAAAATCATCATAAGTATCAAACAGGGGGTTAGTGGTTACCTGATTGTACGCCATCAAGCATACATTTGTAGCATCATCTGAATGCTCGTCTTCTGAGTCGCTAGCTTCACTTTCATGCCATATGCTTGTATTGGCATATCTTCGGGACGTAGACTTCTTTAGCTAGCCCTTGTCATATTTGTTGTTCTTCCTGGCTGATGATGATGTTGTTGGATAATCTTTTCTCATGTGTCCTTTCTTCTTACAGCCATAGCAAATAGGACCTTTATCGTTGTTGTTGCTATTGCTGTTGTTGTCCTTTATTCTTCTGTTGAATCTCATGAACTTCTTAAATTTTCTCACCATAAGAGCTTGATCCTCAGTGTCAGATTCACTGTCGTCGGAATCATCTTCTACAGTTCTTCTATGTTGAACCTTGAAAGCGATCGACTTCTCTGACTTCTCCTTTTGTGTAGCATCTTCAAAGTCTTGAAGTTCCAGCTCGTGAGTGAGTAGCTTACCCATGAGTGTTTCAATAGACATGGTTGTGAGGTCGTTTCCTTTAATGATTATTGTAGCCTTTGGAATCCAGTTCTTTGTGAGAGCTCGCAGCAGTTTACGAATCTTTTTTGGTTACTGTACTCATTGCCTAATGATGACAGAGGATTTATAATATCCAGCAATTTCGTAAACATTTGGGTGACAGATTCGTTTGGCTTCATCTTGAATGCCTCATACTCCTGAGTAAGTCTGCTGATCTTTGACTTCTTGACTTGTGTTGTTCCTTCGTAGGTTACTTCGAGAAGTTTTCACACTTCATTTGATGTTGTGCATATAGACACCCTGTTAAATTCAGTCATGTCTAAAGCATAAATAAAGCGTAATAGTACATGCGTCAAGACTGACCTTTTTCTTTTCATCCTCAGTATATTTATCATGTGGTTTTTCAACCAAAACATCTTCAACAAGAATACGAGGAGGCGTTTTGTTGCCATCAACAACTATAGACCATAATTCAAAGTCTATACATTTCAAGAAAAAATTCATCCGTGCTTTCCTATAGGTATAATTTGTACCGTCAAACATAGGAGATTTGTTTGTGGCTTGGCCTTCACTTATGAACTTCAAAGTTGCCATGTGTTGTGTTGTGATCTATGTAACAGTTAAGAATAGTAAAATTATAACTGCAATATTACCTTACTTTACCTGTATAACCCGCTTTGATACCAATTGTAGGAACGAATTTGTAAAGCACAACACTCTAGAGGGGGTGAATAGAGTAGGCAGCGGAATATAGCTAATTTAAAAAGTTAGCAGTAAGATCACAGAGAAATATATATATCAAAAGTAAATAAATATAAAAATAGATATCAGAAAGCAAATGCAGAGACAACGATGTATACTGGTTTCCCTCTTGTGAAGACTAGTCCAGTCGGAAGAACTCTAGCTTCCAGTTGAATCCACTATTGGAAAATTTTGCTAGTTTTAATACGAAGTCCTTGCAACTTCTACAAATACGAGCTTTTATTCGAAGTACTCGACCAAATTCAATTGTAAATAGTCTTTCTTCAATTAAGCCTATGATTACAATCGCTCTGAAGCTTCTAGACCGTACCGCACTGGAAAATCTACTAGAGGATTGTAACTGGCTTATGATTTAAAAAATAAAGCTTAGAACTCTTTGGAATATAACAGTAGGCTTTAGAGAGAAGAGATGAAAGTGAATGAGTGAATTGAAATAATTGAAATCCTTCTCTATTTATAGTTTTTACAAAGGCAGAACTCTGGCAGAATTCAGGCAGCATTCGGATAGAATTCGGGTAGAACTCTATGAGAAAATCACAGTAGGATCTGTAACTGCAGGGAGACCAAGTTTCAAAATATTCAAAAGCCAACGGCCACTAACCGAAATCTGGTCGAACTCTGGCCAAGTTCTGGCAGGGTTGGTCAGGGTTTTTGCAATTTGATTTTTGTGCTTTTTGAAATTATTTTAAGCAGTTATGAGCTTTTTGTAAATATGGGCTATTTTTAAAATATGGGATATTTTTGAAAATATTTTTAGGGTAGCCTATTGTAGAGGCTAAAAATCAAGCTGTGCCACCCATTAAAGTGCTAGATCATCAGGTGGCGCCAAATTATTAGGTTGCGCCAAAGCATCAAGTCATGCAACATCAGGTTACGCTAATATCAGGTTGCGCAGGAGACAGGTTGCACGAGCGCCATGTGGCGTACTTCCTCGAGAAGTTGTAACGGCATCATCATTACTGACGGGACTGACAGCACGACAGTCGAAGAAAATCCATTCGAATCCCGTGCAACGCGACGCTCGAGAAGATTTTGTCAGCATATAATTAATGCTGACAGCTGGCTCGTGCAAGTCATTATGTGGCACGGGAGTTAATCAGCACATCACAGAAGACCAAGTCAAAGGTGCCAGTTATTGAGTTGTGCCCATGCGCAACCTGGCTAGTTGACGCCACCTGATCAACTTTTATTTAGAAGCAGGATGACGTGGCGCGCATGCCACCAACTTCACAGAACATGCCCACTACACTGCCCCACGACCATGCACATCTCAATCAAACGATTCCACGCGTCCACAGCAGTTGATGCAACCGCTCCTGCAAGTTGTTGTATTGTGCTCCCGCGCAACCTGAAGTGCGTGCAACCCAAAATAACTGCTAAACAGTTATTTCAAGAACTCTATAAATAGAGTTTTAAATCAGTCTCAAAGGATCACGAATGATCATAATCTCTTGCTAAAGTGCTGTTACATCCTCTAGAGGCTCGTGTCTTCAATATCACTTCGTCCAAGGGATAAAGTGGTCGTCTTCTGATCAGATTCCTATAGTTGTACTTCCTCATAAATTAATTGTACTCTTTGTAGTTTTTCTCAGTTTATAGAAATAGGATTTTTTTATTTTTTGTTTTTGCAAACAAAATGGCGACTATGCTGGGGACGACTTTCTCTCCGACGAGAAGGTGAACTCAATGTGATACCGTATCGATCGGAAGACTCAGAAGACCCTGGTCGTTCGATCGACCAGACAGCCTACGAGGCCATGATAAATGCTGGGGGTGTCAAGCACACTACTGTCGCTGTTAAGAGCAAGATGTGCTCTGTCTGGACTCCTAAGTTCTCGATGGCACAACCTGCTGCCTCTGTGCAACCTGCACATATTACTACCCTGGCGCAACCTAAGAGAAACAACATTTTGGCTAATCTCTCTACTTCTCCGATTTTGAAATTGAAAGAGACTTCGTCTCGACACGCTGCTGTCCAAAAAAAGAAAAGCGTCCTTTGGCCTTTTTCTCCCTGGCGCAACCTATGCCTGTTCCTGCTATGGCACAACTTGCGCACATTGCTTGACTAGCGTAACCTAAGGGAAACAGACTTTTAGCTAACCCCTCTACATCTCGACTCTGAAACCAAAGGAGACTTCGTCTCGACACACTGCTGGAGAAAACAAAGGAAAGCTCCATTTGGCCTTTTTCTTCCTGGCACAACCTGTGCCTGCTCCTGCTCCGGCGCAACTTGTGCATGTTCCTGCTCAGGCACAACCTGTGCCTATTCCTGCTCTAGTGCAACCTGCGCATAGTTCTGCACTAGCACAACGTAAAGAAAAATACTGTTTAGTGGCTCCTCTTCGTCATCAAGTCAGAAACTTACGGGGAAATCATTAATCAAGGAAAACGCTCTTTGGCTTTTCTCATTCGCTCGATTCGTTGACTAGGTGAAAAGTACTGCAGATTACACTTTTGTGCCTCTCAGCATAAAAATAGATTTAGATAGAAATCCTACTCTTCTTAATAGAGAAAACCAAATCTCTGTCAGGAAGATGGATCTATTCAGAAAACTTTCCATCAAAAAGGTATTATGCCTACTCCAAAGATGTTAGGGTAAGATCTACCGACCCTACATATCTCAAGATCCCGACAAGGCAAACTGCTAGTATCTCAAGTAGATGCACATTTAGCACCTGTCAGATTTATGCACCTATATCAACAGGTGTCAATTAGGGTCAACCTCAGGAAAACATAAGATGTATCAAGCGCAACCTGCAACAGTTGCAAACTTGCACCAGAGGAAGAATTCTGAGGTAAAAAATCCTATGACTTATGCTAACCAGCTTAGCACGTCCTTGTACACTCAAGGTACGGGACACCTCAAGAACATGAACCATGTCCCAAAAATTGTCAAGGGCTACATTCCTGCAACTTCTTTTTCCTGTTAGTGACCTCCGTGAAATCTTGATACAAAAGAAGGTTGCAAATCCATCTCGTCAGCGGTGGACCAACAGCAAGAACATTATTGCAATCACCACCATGAAGTTATCATCAAATGCTTGTCAGTCAGCCAAGCAGTCTGTCTTTGACCGTTTGAATTATGTTCAGACTTCTGAACCTATCTAGGGACGAAGATAAATACTCTATGCTTCTGTCAACATGGCATCTCGAAGTACTGGGGTGAAAACGTCCAAGACGTAATATTCCGCAATGCCAGTCAACTGTACTTAGATCGGATTCATGAGTCCGACGAAGGAGTATACCAATATACTAGATCAAGAAGCCGAGACACAATCGGTTAAAGGAATCTTCCTTCCAACTAAGTTTTCCCAATCAACAGGACACTACTATCACTTATTCTGGGGGTGATTTCTTATATGACTTTGATGCTGATAGTGAAAGTTCCGGAGGGCCATCCTTTCCACTAGCTCGTCTTCAATAGTTAGAGAAGTGACTGCCTATATTGCCACAGAAGATAAGCTGCTTCCAGTTCTAAAAATCAAGAGCAAAGAATTGCTGCTTTGGAGGCTAGTTTGAAGAACCTGGCTGAGATGATGACAGGCATGCATGCTGTGATTATGGCACAACATACAGTTCCACCAGTTGTGAATCTGATTCGACTCAAGAACCTGTAACAATATCTTCATCAATATTGATCTGGGGGTACAGTCTCCTCACACCGCTTCATTCCTGTACAGGCTATTCCAAGTCAATCTGGTGCTGGAGGTGGTACTTATCACGCAGTACCTCCTCCTAACATATCAAATCAATATTGCTCCACAATCAACATGAGATACCGATGAGGCCGTAAAACTTTTACGTACTCAATTCAAGCTTTCAAACAGAAAGATGGTTTGTAGAAGCTTTGGATCAAACAGCCCTATTCACAGAATGAAAGAAAGACCAATTTCCTCCTAAATACAAACCCTCCACTATTATGCTGTTTGATGGCAGCACATCTCCAAGTCAATACCTAATCACTTTGAGTAATGACTGATCAACTCCAGCCAAATGATACTCTTCCTACTAGATTATTTGTCGACTATTTAGGTGGTACAGCATATGACTGGTATCGTAGTTTACCAGATGGTTGTATAACTTCTTTTTCTGGCTTCAAACAAATGTTCTTGTAACTATTTTATGAGGGTACCAACGACATGACTATGTCTGTTCTCATCAAAATCAAACAACACATAATGAAACTACTGAACGATTCTGCCGTAAAGCACTCAAAATGCCTTCAGAACTCCAGATGCTTTGACTATAGATACTTGCAAATCAAACTTGTTGCCTATAATCAGCATGTGACGGGATCAAAAAAGTTTCAGGACTGGCCTTCCTTCATATTGAATGCCAAGCAGCAAAGAAGAGAGCCGACAAGTTCAAAAAATTAGGTATTCAAATGCCTAATCTTGACAAAGATGAACACGCTACACCAAATAATAGTGGCCGTCAGAACAATCGCAAGAGCAATGAGACTTTGGCTATTAATCTCATAGGCAAAGAAGCTCTAGCTATCAATATAAGTCAGCCAATATCTACCCCAACAGCACCACCACAAAGGGTACCACGTCCAAAAGAAGAATACTCTTTTGATGAAGATGATATCACGAATATCTTTGATTGTCTCATCAAGAGCGATAAACTTCAACTGCCAGAAGTAAAACGGCCAGAAGAAGTTGTAAGACTGACCATCCTAAATATTGTGTTTACCAGAGATTTATCAACCTTACTAAGCCTTCTGTAAGGCTAAGAATCCTCCTTCTCCTCCTCTGGTTATCAACCTTACTAAGCCTTCTGTTAAGGCTAAGAATCTTGTTGTAAATGATGATGTACAAATCAATAAAGTAGCATCTCCTTTACAGTATATTGATGTTCTTTATTATACTCAATGCTATTTAGAAATGCTAGATGACTTCGAACCACTTACCATAGGAGAAGTTGAAGCTTCCCAAAGCGAAGTATTGCTTAAAACAATGCATGACTCCTTTTTTTTAGTTCTTTCCAGGAAGAAAGATGAACTTTCTATACTTTTTAGAAAGAACAGAACAGAAGATCATGTCCAATGGTGAAGAAGAAAATCACGATAACGGAAGACTTCAACTACGTCGTTATAGTCAGCAATCAAAAGATATCATTCAAAAGATGGGCTATAATTTTAAAGTTGGTCTCAATGGCGGTAAAAAAGATGAACTCCTAGTCATATTCCTGCTCCAAAAGAAAAATCAACAATACTACAGCAAAATGAACCGGGGACTGGGTTATACTTCGCCAATACGACTCCAGAAGCTTCCAAATCCGAAAAAGAAGAACGATCTAACTCTTCTGATTCTGCTTCATGGGATTCACACACCAGTGTAGGGCACGTCCATCGAGTGACTCTATCTTCTAATATGGTAGCTGCCGAGTTCTCGGAAGACAACGAAGACTTTGCCGAATCCTCTGAATCTAATCCTTGGGCACAAAGGATGGATACTCAATGGGAGCTTCGCTTCGAGTAACGTGAGCCACCTACCAAAGATCAGTTGGCTCAAGTCAATATTGGAGATAAAACTTCCTAAAACCAATATTTATCAGCAAAAGCCTCCCTGAAGGGATAAACAAGAACTGATCCAACTTATTAGAAAATATATTGACGTATTCGATTGGAGCTACGAAGACATACCAGAATTGGATCCTCGGATTGCTTCCCATAAGCTTAACATTCTGCCCAATACGAAGCCAGTCAAGCAACACAGTGTCGATTTTGACCTGACATGATGGATGCCATAGAAGCTAAAGTCAAAAACTCATCGTTGTGGTTTCGTCAGAGAAGAACAACATCAGGACTGGGTGGCTAATGCTGTCCCAGTTTTGAAGAAAATAGAAAAGTCCAAGTCTGCGTTGACTTTAGAGATCTTAATAAAGCTTGTCCCAAGGACGTATTGGCCCATTGGTCATGGTCAAACCTGATTTTAATAATTAATCAAACTCTGTCTCGATATATGAAGCAATTCAGATATTTACATTTTGGACACTGATCAAAGATGGATATCTACTCAGTTCAAGATCGAAGCTGTTTGCCACTAGAATGTATTTCCTTCAAAGCAATGTAATTTTTTATTTTATTGAGTCTAGATACACCAAGTCGTACTGACAAATAGGCTATCGAAATCTTTTTCAAAACTGCCCTATCCTTTTAAAAATAACCTTTGTTTTTGAAAAACATATATTTTACACAAAGCTTCTGAAGGACTTTTCAAAAAGCCAAAATTATTTTTCACAAAATCAACTGACCAAACCCTGACAGAACTCGGCCAGAGTTGGCCAAGTTGAACGTTATGTGAACGTTTTATTTTGGACTTGGTCTCCTCCAGTTACGATTGGTTACAAAGAGTTCTGTCCGAATTTGCCAATTCTGTCAGAGTTCTGCATTTGGAAAAACTATAAATAGAGAATAATTTCGATTATTTCAAATCACCAATTTACTTTCAGTCTCTTCTCTTCTAAAGCTTATATTTCTTTCGAAGAGTTCTAAAAAGCTTCATTTTCAAATCCCAAGCCAGTTACAATCCTCTAGTCGATTTGCCAGTGCGGTGCGGTCTAAAAGTTTCAGAGCGATTGTAATCAGAGGCTAGATTGAAGATTGACTCATCACAATTGAATTTGGTCGAGTTTTCGTATCAAAGCTCGCGTCTGTAGAAGTTGCAAGGACTTCGTATAAAAACTTGCGGATTTTCCAATAGTGGATTCACTGGAAGCTAGAGTTCTTCCGACTGGACTAGTTCTCACAAGATAAAACCAGTATAAATCTCGGTGTTTGCGTTTTTCTTTGATCACTCTTTTATTACTGTATTTATTTTGTGATTATTTTTATATCTGTGATCTAACAGCTAACGAGTTTTTAATTAGCAATATTTCGTTGCCTACTCTATTCACCCCCCTCTAGAGTATTCTGCTTTATGATTTTGTTCCTACAATTGGTATCAAAGCAGCTCTCCATCTAGGTATTATATTTTGATCCCAATTGTTCCTACAATTGGTATCAGAGCGGGTTATACAGGTACAGCTAGGTAAAATTGCAGTTATTTTCAATTGTTATAGATCACAGTATTACACATGGCAACTGTGAATTCACAAGTGAAGGCCAAGCCACAAACAGACCTCCACTTTGACGGCACAAACTACACTTATTGGAAAAACGTATGAGTTTCTTCCTGAAATCTTTGATTTGACTTATGGTCTGTAGTTATTGATGGATACAAAAAGTCCCCTCGTATTAATGTTGATAGAGTTTTAGTTGAAAAACCCATGACAAATATACAGAGGATGAAAAGAAAAAGGCCAGTCTTGACGCACGTGCTATTAACGTTTTTTTGTGCTTTAGACAGAACTGAATTCAATAGGGTGTCTACTTGCACAACATCAAATAAGTGTGGAAGCTTCTCGAAGTAACCCACGAAGGAACAACACAAGTCAAGGAGTAAAGATCAGCAGACTTACTCAGGAGTACGAGGCATTCAAAATGAAGCCAAGTGAATCAGTCATCAGATGTTTACAAGATTCTTGGATATTGTTAATCCTTTGTCTTCACTAGCAAGGATTACATAACCATGAGAAGATTCGCAAACTTCTACGAGCTCTCACAAAGAACTAGATTCCAAAGGCAGCAGCAATTATTGAAGGGAACGACCTCTCAACAATGTCTCTGGAAACACTCATGGGTAAGCTACTTACTCACGAGTTAGAACTTCAAGACTTTGAAGATGCTACACCAAAGGAGAAGTCAGAGAAGTCGATCGCTCTCAAGGCTCAACATAGAAGAACTGTCGAAGATGATTCTGACGACAGCAACTCCGACTCTGAAGATCAAGCTCTTCTGGTAAAAAAATTCAAGAAGTTCATGAGATTTAACAGGAGAACAAAAGACAGCAACAGCAACAACAACGAGGAAGATTCTATTTTCTACGGATGCAAAAGAAAAGATATGAAGAAAGATTGTCCAACAGCATCATCATCAAAGAAAAGCAGCAAATATGATAAAGGATACCTGATGAAATCTACATCAAGGAAGTACGCCAACACAAGCATAGGGCATGAAAGCGAAGCCAGCGATTCAGAAGACGAACAATCAGATGACGCTGCAAAATATGCTTGATGGCTTACGATCAGGTAATCATAATCCTCTATTTGATCCTTATGATGATTTACCTTTGAACAACTAGGAGAGGCTTTCAATGACCTGTTAAATGATTACAGGAAACTGCATAGTAAATATGAAACCTCTAAGAAGGTACTCAAAGAGTACAAAGGTGAAATAGGAAGACTTAACGACCAACTCGATATGTTAAAATAATGACTCTTCTATTGAGTCTGGTGAGCTTTCATCTATTAAGTTGTTGTTACACGAGACTACCAAGTTATCCGAAGAAAAGGACCAAATATTATCCAGTTAAAGAAGACCTATCTAAGGAAAGAAAGAGTCTCCAGTGTGCACAAGTCAGAATTAAAATACTTACATCTGACTATACTAGATTATATGACACTTCCAAAAAGTTGAAAATTATTTAGGAAAACGGCCTGACGTCGTTGCTTCCTATTCTAACACGTGTCAATTACCAAATCATCAGAACACGCCCAAACCAAACACTGTCAGACCAAACCATACCAAACCTATGCCCAAGAAGACCAATAGGCATGCATTCTTCTATACTAGAAAACCAAAACCTACCAATCATGCACCTCATACAACTTTCAACTCTCAACATGCTAAATGATTATTGTGGCCTCATTGGTCATATATCCTCTGCATGTAGAATCAGAAAGTTAGTATATTTAAATATTTATACATGGATACCAAATACCAACCAGTCAGACCCTACAAGAAATGGGTACCAAAAGTTTCATCTGTAAATTATTTTGTAGGTGGAACACCCTTCACATACTAGGAGCAAATGGTTCTCGACAGCGGTTGCTCACGACACATGACCGGTGATGCTTCATTATTCGCAACACTGTCGAAGAAGAATAAAAAAAGATACGTCTCCTTCGGTAATAATTTAAGAGGGTACATAATCGGTATCGGTGACATTGGTAAGGCTCCCTATCCTGTGATTAAAGATGTTTGTCTAGTTACCGAGTTAAAACATAATCTTCTCAGCATAAGCTATTTAGCTGATCATGGTTATGGCATTAACTTCGTCAAAGACAAATATACTATAGTTGATAGTTCAACTGGTAGTAATATCTTTGAAGGTATCAGGGAAGACAATATATATGTTTTCTATTTGTTGGAAGATGCTAACAAAGTAGGTAGATGTTTGATGGCCAAAAGCATTGAGAGTCAACTATGGCATATGGGACTCAGTCATGCTAACATTGATACTATTTCAAAACTATCTACAAAGAAGTTGTACGCGGCTTACCGGAAATCTTTCAAGAAGGATATGGTTGTAGTGAATGTGAAAAGAACAAAGATATCCGAT
>JANAVB010033488.1:0-44335 GCA_029216955.1 Iris pallida
TTGGCTCATTTTTTGGCAAATAAAACATACTTTACAAAACAAAATAGAGCTACTTTTTCATACACTGAACAACAGTACATGAATTCTATTCTAAAATGTGGAAAAAAACAATCACATGGATCTATAATATCATATGTATAAATAATTTTTATTTGTAATGCTTGGTAGACGAACAAACGAAGTATGCAGGAGCTACATCAGTACATATTCTTCATAAAGTGTGTTGAAGCAATTGATGAGTTCGATTAGCTGTTGCCACTTGCTATGGACCTCAAATAATCAGAGTCTCATGTAAATACTTTAATAATGTGTTAATCCATACCTCCTCAGCATTCTTGAACTGTAACAACGACAACAAAGCTGTTATCATAAATTTTGGGGTTGCCTAATTGAATCCTCATTTTCTTCCATTTACTTGTGTTAATGACCATGTCCTCTGTTTCCTTTTTTATGTTTCTTTTTCTATTTTGAAAATAATCAATTAGAATAATATTTAGACAAATGGGTCCGATATGAATTATAATGCACATCTCATGAGAGAATATATAGGAATCTATATATGCTAAACCACAGTTGGAATCCAAAAATGCTAAAACAATCACTTAAATAACACATTCAGAATAATAGGGTGTTTAGCCGAATGGGACAAGAGGATCAAACAGACAATCCAAAAGTTTGAGATAAAGACTTTGTTGTTATTAGTTGACTATAATAATTGACATAAATCAGTCGTTGTGGAGAAGGGAGGAGGAGGGAGAGAGACGGGGGAAGAGGGGGGGGCTACCTGATCACCGCCAGTGCCCTAGATCTGAGCCAGTGTCTAAAGAGAGAGAGAGAGAGGGAGAGAGGGGGGGTACCTGAGGAGAAGGGAGGAGGAGGAGGCCGGAGGAGGGTGCGAGGACGAGGAGAACGGAGGAGGATGCGAGCGCCGGAGGAGGGTGCGAGGGCAGAAGGAGGGAGAGCGGGAAAATTGGGGGGAAGAAAAATTTTGGGGAATGATCGAAAAGAAAACCCTCCTGCCCTATATGAAATATTTAGCAATGTCAGCATGCGACGTCGCTAAACGTCGCTAATTTTTAATATACGGCGACGTACTATAACAGTCGTCGCTACGTGTCGATATATTTAAATAATTAACGACGTGTAGCGACGACATTGCGACACAGATTTCTATTTAATAAATTAATATCGTTATTCGTCGCTAGTAGTCCCAACAGCGACGAATAGCGACGGTACATTACCACGTCGCTAAATTCCCAAAAATTAGCGACGTCCTTTCATGGAGTCGCTAATTCGTCGCAAATTTGCCATATTTTGGTAGTGACGGGTTGTGTGACATTAACGGGTCAGGACGGGACCTATTCTCGAAATAAACGGACCCCGGCCCGACCCGTTTCTTGGGGTATGTATTTTTTAATCAATTTTTATTTTTTTAATTATTATAGTCTACAGATAATAGAATATTGTTAGCTCAATGATTATATCATGTTTTTGAATATAGCTAATCAATTAAGTTTAACTAGTGATGTCAATAATATTCATGTAATCACTATCATGTTGCTACTTAAACTTAGCATTGTCCTATAAACTTAGCATTGTCCTAAATGGTCTATATCATATTGCTATGCTTGTATCATACTGCATCATATTATTTTGTTCGTCTAACATGTACTTGCAGACATGCAGTAAGCATGATCAAACTAGGACATATGCAATGAAGAATTATTGATGGGCCAAAGACGGCATAATACAAGAGGATTTTTCTGAACCACCTAATGACCTATCCGGGGCCTTGCATCGGGGGTTCCGCTGCCCGGTCAGTAGACGGGGGTCGAGGGGGCAGCGCCCTCCGTGGGGGTTCGGGGGCGAAGCCCCCGAAAGGTATTCCGATTTCCAGATCTGTTTATCTTTGTACGATTGTCGTCAAGGAAAAATGAGTCTATTCAAATATCAGAAGAAAGGCATCATCAAATGGGCTATTAGTTTTTATATTTATTCTATTTTTTCCCTTTTATTGAGTATAGAAAAAATGTGAGATTGATCGGATCGGATCGGTACTGGCTTAGGTTTTTCTTCGTCCACAAATAAAAATAAGCCTACCTACTTATCCCAAAAATCCACAATTCCAAAAAGCCCAAAACCTATGCAAATTTGGTCCATTCCTTATTGTTCTGACCCAGCAGAACTCTGAGCGAGTTTGGTCCGAGTTCGGCCCAAGTTCGGCCTGGATTATTTGAATTTTAGTTCCCACCAAATTTGCATCCAATATTCTATGCGAAATCCTAACATCCGAACTCTGCCCGAGTTCGGTCCCCCCAAAACACTATAAACAGAGTTGAGACTACCATTCATTTCAATCATCCCATTTTCATCTCTTCTCTTCTCTTCTCTATCTAAAGTATTTGGAGCTTTTTTACTTTCATATCTAAGCCTTTACACTCATATCCAAGCCAGTACAGGTTCTGTTTAATCTAGAGTTTGGTATTGAAGAGTTGTATCGGAGGCTCTATTCAGAAAACGTTCCAATTTTTCAATTGCCTTCTGGAGTTGGTCGTGTGCTCATCACCAAGCATGGTATTGTAAGAGTTGCAAGCGCTCAGTTAAAGCTTGTGCCATAATGGATTAGCAGTGAGCAAGTGTACTCACGACTGGACTAGTCCTCTCAGAGGGAAACCGGTATACATCGTGGCGTTCACTGAGTTTGAATTCTTGACTCTTACTTTACCGTATTTTATTTATCGTATTTTATCTGCCATAATATATAACTGCTTAATATTTTTAATTGGTGATTATTTTCTGCTGCACACACACACACTCTATTCACCCCCTCTAGAGGTGCTCAACGTTCCTACAAATTTGTTATTGTTTAGTAAAAAAAACTAGAAATTTGGAGAGATATTAGACTTGTTTTGTACTTATAGATAATATAACATATGTAAATGTTTACTAATATAGTTATTAAAAATTACTTTTTTTAGGGACCCGTTTGGACCCGTGGGTCGGTCCGGTTCTGACTCATTTTTAACGGTTCGAGTTCAGTCAGGTTCCAATATTTTTTTGGACCCGACCCATCCCGCCATCTAACCTGTCCGATTTGGATCCATCAAATTTGCATAAGGTTGTGAAAAGTGCTAGGCACTAGTCGGATGGGCACCTGCCGCCTAGCGTCTAGTCCGCATAGGCAGTTTTTAGATCTAGACGGTTCAAAAAATATAAAAATTCAAAAAAATCTACTAAAGATTGCAAAAAAAATCCATAAAACTTCCAAATATGCATAGTCTGACGTCGGGGGACTAGGCAGGTGCCTAAGTGGACATCAGACGGACCCCCGACATCTACTGCCTAGGCACCGTCTAGACGGCCTCCTTTTAGAATAACAAATTTTTGCCCGGCCCGGTTCGTGCCCAGTCCTACTCATAACTACTTCTCTCCTCAGTATACCCCAATCCTCGTGAAATAAAAAATAACCCCAACAACAAAGGAAGTGAAGAGGACTAATTGGTCCTATCCATCTTTGAGCATCTCACTTTCATAAAAATTTCTTTTGCATGAAAAGGAAAGAGCTCCAACAGGTAGGAGAATAGAAAAAAGCATAGAGCAAGCCCCTTCCCCTCAAGGTCAAAACCCCCACTTGGTTCTTTTAATTCAAGTCATTTTCAATTCTTTGCATGATAGTGACATTGATCAATATCAGTAGGTTTTGTGGCTTTTGTTTTAACCCTATTTTGGACATGAATCTATTTTGTTCACTACCAAAACTATAATAGATCGATGTTCACATTTCATTCAAGAGTTTGTCACATGTTAAACTAGTGACCAAAACTAGTATAAATGTTCATCAAACCAGTAAAGTGATTTTAGGCTGGATAAAAATGACATATGACATTAATTTTTGAGTGAAAAGGTAAACATCCATCCTAGTTTTTGTGGGTGAACAAAATTGGACTCGACATGAGTATAATATTTTGGTGGAGTTACCAATATTATTTGGGACACTGACACACACCAAGGCACACTAGGTGATACAAAAGTCAATTTATGTATATGTTGTTGTGACACTAACACACACCGAGATATACTAGGAGTTTAGGATTTACAAACTGGGATGTATTGTGCATCTGGACGTCGAACTGTCACTCCCCAGAACCAGAATACTGGAGAGCGGGGGCGGACATAGCCAGCTACATATATTGAAATGGAATCCACCTCGCTATACGGTCACGGCTGTCTGGATATATGAGGGTTTACTACAAGCCAACAGTCTCTTAAGATCATGAACAAGCCTATTGTCTCAATCTCAAGCAAGTAATAAGAGTTACAAGATGTTAGATCACCAAATATACAATAAAAGGCGTCCCAAATATTACATATTCAGTTGATCATGAAGCTAGTCATACAAAATGCGAGGACTAGCAAGAGTTCAGTCATACATGATCAACCCTAGGATTTGTTAATCATGTTTACAGCCCGTAGGCAGACAGTAAGTAAATGTGCATCGAGCTAACAGGTGCTCGTCGGCTAAACGCCTCAAAAGAATAATTTTACAATGCAGTGGGCAAATCAAAAAGGAAAATCCACTCTTGGCCCGGGTTCCGTCTAGTTGTCACCATTGGACTGGAAGTTCGGTAGATCCTCGGGAGCTGCTCCGAAATCTGGCCACACAAAACCAGCTGGGTCAAACCCCAGGAAGAGCAAGTGCCACAAAGGAGGCCACGAAATAAGAACAAAACCAGCATATCAAATCATAAGGAATAAAAGAAAAGGGCAAGTATTAAAGAGTACAACAAGGCACTAAACGACTAGGGACGTGGAACCATTCCGGGAACCAAGTTACAATCCTTAAACTAAACAAGGACCGAGATTGTAACTCTTCGCCGAAATAGCACGTTGTCTCTACCCATTTATTGTTAAGACAAGTAAAACAAACATGTTCGGGAGGAACCAGGTGCTGGGACTAGACAAGACTTAGACAGGGCTAGACATCATCCATTCACAAGCGGCCAAGCAATTACTACGGCTTACTACTTTAACTAACTAGGGTTATCACAAGCCTAATTACTAACAAGATGCAATGAGAATTTCCCAGTCCCAAGCCCTGCAGACTATCCAGTTATCCTTCCGCGGGTTGAGAGTATGGTTGGGTACATCGTCCAGGAGACGATATACCCTTAGGTGACTAAGAGGGTGCAACACATGACAGTGTGCTGGAAATGTGCCCTACTCGACGGCAGGCTACAAGTCCGTTTAAAGCGCCCAGATAACGAGATCGCCTGTGACTGGAAATTCTTCATGAACTATAGTTTGATTCTAGTCATTAGCCTAATCCATATTCAGAGTGAATCCCTGACCGTGGTAACCAGGGAGTCACGTCCTAGACATGATGCAAGGCAAGACAAGACAAGTGGATTGCACAAGGCAGCAAGAATAAACAACCACGAAGTCAGAGTTGATTATACAAGTCAAGTTAGCCGTCGCAACAGCATCAAGTCAAGTTACGAGTTACAAGTTACAAGTCAGGAGTGCGCCGCCACGGGCCACTATCAAGAAGATCAGAAAGTACCAGAATCATAAATCACAAAATTCATGAAAACCGTACTAGTCATAAGCAAAACACCAAAAACTGTGCCAGGTTGTGTTGGGTCAAGGTAGTCGTGTTGTGAGGAACAAGATCTCAAAACTCTAATCCACAAAAGAGAAGACAAGTCCAAGAAATAAAACCAAACCATCATGGGCAAGTAGATTGCGCAGGGGTCGAGTTGCGCAGGGGTTGAGCCGCGCTGGAGGTCAGGTTGCGCTGGAGGATGAACTGCACAGAGGTCAAGCGCCCAGAGTCGGGTTGCGCAGGGAATGAGCTGCATTGAGGATGGATTGCACGGGGGTTCGATTGCGCTAGGGATCGAGCTGCACAGGATTCAAACTGTGCCAGAGCCAAGCGCGCTGAGTTGTGCTGCGCTAGAGTCAAGCGCGCTAGGTTGAGCGGCGCGGGAGTCAAGCGCGCTGGGTCGGGTTGCGCTGGGAGCCAAGCGCGCTGAGTCAAAGGGCGCTGGGGTTGAGTAAGGGTGCGCGGTCCAGCCCACGGGGCCGAGCGCGGGTCAGCCCTGCGCTAAAAAGCGCTGGCCGAGAAGATGGTTGCGCGGTTTAGCCCAGAGGGCTGAGCGCGGGTCAGCCCTGCGCTAAAAAGCGCAGGCCGAGGGGGGTCTTCTTCTCCAAACAAGCCGAGAGGAACTCCAAGAACTCCAAATTTTCAATTCTTCACAACTTAGCCAAATTAAAACCAAATCTTGATTTTCAAAGTTCTAACTTGGGTAAAATTGAATTCTCTTCCACATGGAAGCCTCAAAACAAGCAAAAATCAAAGTTAAATAGATCAAAATCAAGAAAATCTGAAAATAGTTAAAACTTAGATCTAGAACAATGGAGACTCCAAATCACAAAATGCTAAGTTCTAATGTTGTTCTCCATGGCCTAATCTAGCTAATGGATAAATAAAATGTTGTGCTTATTTAGTGGCAAGGTGCACTTGCCTATGGTGTTGGTGGAGGAAGGAGGAAGAAGAAGATGGAGAAATTAATGGAATTTATGGAGGAGAGAGAAAGTTAGGTGGGGATTTTAATGGAGGGAGGTTGTGTTATGTTGAGGGTGGAGATTAACTAGGTTGGTCCAATACATACTAAACCAAACCAAACCGAATCCTTCTCCACAAAATAAAACCACGCCGGGTCTAAAAACCCAATTTTACGAGAAAACCAAAATCCGCAAGTCGAGCCAAAATACAATTACAGGCCAAAATCGGAAAAAATAAAATAGAGGTCCGAAATACGTATAAGCCTAATTAAAATACGTATTCCGAAATACGGGCATTACAACTCTACCCATCTTAAAAGAATTCTGTCCTCGGAATTTAAATCAAGATGCTTAGAAATGTAAGAGCCAGCTATACTATCCACAAATAAGCTACACTAAGCAAAACAATCAAACAATCAATCATGCAAGCAAGGAAGTTTGAAGGTACGAGGGAGAGGGAAGATATCCCGCTAAGAACCTCTCTGCCGATTCTGGATCCGAGCTGGGGCCAGGGCATACTGCTGTGGTCTCTGCTGCTGGAATACTTGGGTCTGAGGCGGCAATGGGCTCGGAGGCTGGTACTGCTGCTGTACTGGTGCCGGTGCTGGTCCCCTTACCGAGGGACTGGTTAGGTTGGAAGAGGACGAACTACCCCTATTCGGGCTGGCTCCTATCTTGTGATCTGCCGCTCCACAAGCCAGGCACAATCCCTGCGTCCTACGACAATCTGCCACCACGTGTCCTGGCTTCCCGCAATGAGAACATCCCATCGCGGAAGTCTACTTCTGCTTCTGTTGCTGAGGGGACGTCGGAGTCGAATACTGAACCGACGTAACCGAATCCGCCCTTTGGGGAACTCCAATAGTCAAGGCCCTAGCTGCCGGGGCTGGTGCTGAAGACTGGGTCATTTGGTTGTGGGACCGCTTCCTACCTCCGGTCCTATCCACGATCCTCTGGGAGGTGTACTCGTGCCTCCTAGCTGCCCTCAAAACCGTATCGAACGTCTGGTGCTCGAACTGCTCAACTGCCAACAAGATCTCCAAATACAGCCCCTGCTGGAACCGCTGGGCCCTATCAAACTCGGTTGCCACCAAGGTGGGGGCAAACCTACTGAGTCTAGAAAACTCAGATGCATAACTGTCGACCGTTCTGCCTCCTTGCTTCAAGTTGGTAAATCTCGACTTTCGGTCATACCGAGCTACAGCATCAAAATACTTCGTCTGAAATCTTTCTCTAAATACCGTCCAAACAATGGGTGCCACTAATCCCATGGCTTGCGCTGCCCACCAACTCCGAGCTAAGTCCAGCAACTGCAGGCGTACCACCGCCACCTTCTCATTCTCAGGTGTCCTGGCTGCTTCCAGAACTACCTCGGTATCCTGAAGCCAAGCGTCCGCGGCAATCGCATCTTCACTGCCGTCGAAGAATGGAGGGTTTAGGCGCTTGAAGCTGTTGGCCGCGCTGTTCCCTGGATGACCGCCTCTGGTCAAAGCATCTACTACTGCCTGGTGCAAGGCATCTTCGCGACAATCCTGGGAAGTTATCAAGGTCCTGATGAGTCCTACCAAGGTGCCATTATCCGGATCTGCAGGCTGGACGGGCGGAACTGGTGACTCTCCTCCACTAGGCACAACTCTGGAGGCTACTCCGGAATGCTGGACTTGATCTCCGGGTTGCTGCGGGTCCAAGGGAAGTGCTCCACCTCGCTGGTCGGCAGGGCCAGGAACAATGCCGCTGAAGAAGACGACATAGGAAATAATAAGGAAGGACCATGACAGATCAACGATACAAGCACATGATCAGGGCAAGAATTCAGAGATTCAGAGGATATGAACGGAGATCAAGGACGAGTACTGATTGAGACATCTATTTGGTAAACCCTCACATTCTTGAATGCCAAGACCTGCATGGGCCACGACTTAAAATATGTCACGCCCCAGAACCAGAATACTGGAGAGCGGGGGCGGACATAGCCAGCTACGTATATTGAAATGGAATCCACCTCGCTATACGGTCACGGCTGTCTAGATATATAAGGATTTACTACAAGCCAACAGTCTCTTAAGGTCATGAACAAGCCTATTGTCTCAATCTCAAGCAAGTAATAAGAGTTACAAGATGTTAGATCACCAAATATACAATAAAAGGCATCCCAAATATTACATATTCAGTTGATCATGAAGCTAGTCATACAAAATGCGAGGACTAGCAAGAGTTCAGTCATACATGATCAACCCTAGGATTTGTTAATCATGTTTACAGCCCGTAGGCAGACAGTAAGTAAATGTGCATCGAGCTAACAGGTGCTCGTCGGCTAAACGCCTCAAAAGAATAATTTTACAATGCAGTGGGCAAATCAAAAAGGAAAACCCACTCTTGGCCCGGGTTCCGTCTAGTTGTCACTATTGGGCTGGAAGTTCGGTAGATCCTTGGAAGCTGCTCCAAAATCTGGCCACACAAAACCAGCTGGGTCAAACCCCAGGAAGAGCAAGTGCCACAAAGGAGGCCACAAAATAAGAACAAAACCAGCATATCAAATCATAAGGAATAAAAGAAAAGGGCAAGTATTAAAGAGTACAACAAGGCAATAAACGACTAGGGACGTGGAACCATTCCGGGAACCAAGTTACAATCCTTAAACCAAACAAGGACCGGGATTGTAACTCTTCGCCGGAATAGCACCTTGTCTCTACCCATTTATTGTTAAGACAAGTAAAACAAACATATTCGGGAGGAACCAGGTGCTGGGACTAGACACGACTTAGACAGGGCTAGACATCATCCATTCACAAGCGGCCAAGCAATTACTACGGCTTACTACTTTAACTAACTAGGGTTATCACAATCCTAATTACTAACAAAATACAATGAGAATTTCCCAGTCCCAAGCCCTGCAGACTATCCAGTTATCCTTCCGCGGGTTGAGAGTAAGGTTGGGTACATCGCCCAGTAGACGATATACCCTTAGGTGACTTAGAGAGTGCAACACATGACAGTGTGCTGGAAAGGTGCCCTACTCGACGGCAGGCTACAAGTCCGTTTAAAGTGCCCAGATAACGAGATCGCCTGTGACTGAAAATTCTCCATGAACTATAGTTTGATTCTAGTCATTAGCCTAATCCATATTCAGAGTGAATCCCTGACCGTGGTAACCAGGGAGTCACATCCTAGACATGATGCAAGACAAGACAAAACAAGTGGATTGTACAAGACAGCAAGAATAAACAACCACGGAGTCAGAGTTGATTATACAAGTCAAGTTAGCCGTCGCAACAGCATCAAGTCAAGTTACGAGTTACAAGTTACAAGTCAGGAGTGCGCCGCCACGGGCCACTATCAAGAAGATCAGAAAGTACCAGAATCATAAATCATAAAATTCATGAAAACCGTACTAGTCATAAGCAAAACACCAAAAACTGTGCCAGGTTGTGTTGGGTCAAGACAGTCGTGTTGTGTGGAACAAGATATCAAAACTCTAATCCACAAAAGAGAAGCCAAGTCCAAGAAATAAAACCAAACCATCATGGGCAAGTAGATTGTGCAGGGGTCGAGTTGCGCAGGGGTTGAGCCGCACTGGGGGTCAGGTTGCGCTGGAGGATGAACTGCGCAGAGGTCAAGCGCGCAGAGTCGGGTTGCGCAGGGAATGAGCTGCATTGAGGATGGATTGCGCGTGGGTTCGATTGCGCTAGGATTCGAGCTACGCAGGATTCGAACTGCGCCAGAGCCAAGCGCGCTGAGTTGTGCTGCGCTGGAGTCAAGCGCGCTAGGTTGAGCGATGCGGGGGTCAAGCACGCTGGGTCGGGTTGCGCTGGGTACCAAGCGCGCTGAGTCAAAGGGCGCTGGGGTTGAGTAAGGGTGCGCGGTCCAGCCCAGGGGGCCGAGCGCGGGTCAGCCCAGCGCTAAGGAGCGCTGACCGAGAAGATGGTTGCGCGGTTCATCCCAGTGGGCTGAGCGCGGGTCAGCCTTGTGCTAAAAAGTGCAGGCCGAGGGGGGTCTTCTTCTCCAAACAAGTCGAGAGGAACTCCAAGAACTCCAAATTTTCAATTCTTTACAACTTAGCCAAATCAAAACCAAATCTAGATTTTCAAAGTTCTAACTTGGGTAAAATTGAATTCTCTTCCACATGGAAGCCTCAAAACAAGCAAAAATCAAAGTTAAATAGATCAAAATCAAGAAAATCCAAAAATAGTTAAAACTTAGATCTAGAACAATGGAGACTCCAAATCACAAAATGCCAAGTTCTAATATTGTTCTCCATGGCCTAATCTAGCTAATGGACAAATAAAATGTGGTAGTTATTTGGTGGCAAGGTACACTTGCCTATGGTGTTGGTGGAGGAAGGAGGAAGAAGAAGATGGAGAAATTAATAGAATTTATGGAGGAGAGAGAAAGTTAGGTGGGGATTTTAATGGAGGGAGGTTGTGTTGTGTTGAGGGTGGAGATTAACTAGGGTGGTCCAATGCATATTAAACCAAACCAAACCAAATCCTTCTCCACAAAATAAAACCACGCCGGGTCCAAAAATCTAATTTTACGAGAAAACCAAAATCCGCAAGTCGAGCCAAAATAAAATTACAGGCCAAAATCGGAGAAAATTAAATAGAGGTCCGAAATACGTATAAGCCTAATTAAAATACGTATTTCGAAATACGGGCATTACACGAACTGTCATAATTAGTTCAACTCAGCCACCAACGACTGCATGTATATATCAATGTTCTTTTTCGATGTTTTGGGACCAACTATGATAACTGTCAAGAACATGTTAGAGTTTAGTCTGGATTTAGTAACAATATATTTGTGGAATCCAAATCTAGTTAAATATTTGATTTGATTAGATCTGGCTGTCCATAATTGGTGTTGTGCTATTTTAGATATAATATGACTCTTATTTTAGAAAATTCTATTATGATCTAAAATAGGATGTTGATGGAATATTTTAGGCATAATAGGATTCCTATTTAGAAAATTCTATTATGACTAGAATATAATTTTCTTATCCTATATATATGGGATGAGGGCGGAGGCACAAAGTGCTGATTCGGGGTGCTCGTCTACAAGAAAATCTAAAAAAAAGTTAGTACTTTGCTCTTAGGACTTCACCATCCAAGACAGAAGGAAGAAGAAGATATAATCGAAGAGTCGTCAACTTCAGTTAGAAAAATTGCTACGGGTTGGTGAGTGATCTGAATTGTAATCTTCTATTTTTCTTCTTGAGAATGGTGAGGGGGTTGAATCTATTAGGGCAAAGGGTTCAACTTGAGTTCTGTCAATCTTATAATTTTATCTGAGTTATTAAAGATTAAAATTTGTCCAGGTGACGTATGTCATCGCCATATGCTTGTCTTCATCTTGTGCTTGGTGTCCGTTAGACGGGAGTTAGTTTTGATCAGGTGGGTTGGCAAACGCTTTCGCACATGCCCAACAATTTGTATCAGAGCTTTGGAGGTTCTGGAAACCATATCTATGGAGCAGATGAACACTCGTATGATCACCCTCATAAGAAAAAATTAGGCAATTTGGAAGCCATGGATGGAGGATCTATTCTGGTGCAAGGGCATGGTTCGTTGGAGGACGATATCGTAAATACAATGGACAAACCTGCTGAAGACTGGAACCGACTGGATCGAAAGGTCATTGGATTCATCCGCCAATGGTTGGATGATTCGTTGTTTCACCACGTGTCCATGGAGAGTTCGGCAAAAGCATTGTGGAAGAATATCACGCCCCAGAACCAGAATACTGGAGAGCGATGGACAGACATAGCCAGCTACGTACATTATAGAGTGTAATACACTTCGTAATACGATCACGGCTATCTAGATGCATGAGATTAATCTACAATCTATCAGTCTCTTATGGTCAAGAACAAGCCTAGTATCTCAATCTCAAGCAAGCAAATAGATGTTACAAGATGTTAGATCATCAGACATATAAAAGTAAGGTATCCCAAACATTACATATTCAGATGATCATGAAACTAGTCATACAAAAAAAGAAGACTAGCAAGAGTTAAGTCATACATAATCAACCCTAGACTTTGTCAATCATGTTACAACCCTTAGGCAGACAGAAATAAAGTTATGACACGAGCTAACACATGCTCGGCAGGTAAATGCCTCAAAAGAATAAGATATATTAGAGTGGGAGAGCAAAATAAAAAATCCACTTGTTGCCTCGGTTACTACTGGTGTTCACCATCTAGCTGGAAGACAGGTAGATCCCCGGGTGTCACTCCAAAAATTGGCCATACAAAACTAGTTGGGTCAGACCCCAAAAAGAGAAAGTACCACAAGGGAGGCTCCATTTATGAACTAAAACTAGTATATAAAAGAACTGATACGAGAATATAAGTATAATAACATAATGACAAGAGTTAAATGAACATACTTGCTTACATCAAGAAGAACAAAAGGTGGAATATAATTTCCATGTTAATCATGAGACAATCATTCAGGCATGACCAATCAAGTCCTATGGCTTTCTATCATTAGCTAAATAAGGTTATCATATGCCTAGTTACTAACAAGATGCAGTTGAAATATTTTCACAATCACAAGCCCTGCAGACTATCTAGGCTATCCAGGCGAAAGTTACGAGAGTTATCAGGATTACTGGTGTGCTTGAGTGCTGGGATACAAGAACTGTAATACATGACAGTGTGCTAGAAATGGGCCCTACTGGACGGCAGGCTACAAGTCCACAGGTTCGGCCGAGATAACAGGATCGCATGTACTTGGAAAATCTCCTTATATATAAACTACTTGATCAATCTAGTTGTTTAACCTAGTCAGATTCATTATGAATCCCTGACCGTGGTTACCAGAAATCCATGTCCTAGACATGATGCAAGATAAGACAGGTAGCTTGTACAATCACAATCGAAAAAATTAACCACAGAGTCAAGATAAGAGTTACACTAGCAAGACAGATATAGTTGTTGCAACAACAATCAAGGTTATACGTGTCAAGTCAGGGTTACTTGTCATATCAAGAATACTTATCAGGAGTGCACCTCAACATGCCACTATCAAGATTATGAAGATAAGATTATATTATCATGTTCAAGTTCAAGTTATTAGCTCAAGATTATTAAGTCGGGTCGTCGCAATTTATGCCAAGTACAGAAAATATACAAAAAAGATCAAGAACATTCATGGGTGATTAATGTAGTGCCCTGTCCCTATATCGTACCCCATTTCTGTCCATGGGGTGCGCGAGAAAGGAACACTGTCGCTATCGATTCAGTCGGAACCGATAAATCGGGATCGATTGAAACGGTCGAACGACAACGATTGAATTAAGATCCCTTTTTCCTTATAGAAAGGCTTCTTCGGAATCAAGTCCCATATTCAGCGGGTTGCGCCCTGAGGATAGACTCTGCGGCTGAGTTGGATGAGACCTTCCGTTGCTCTGCTTTTCTTGACGCACTTGCTTCTTTGGCTTTGGTTTTCTGAATACTTTTTCATGAATGTTTTTGATGGTTTTCATGGCTTGCATTTTCAAACTCGCATTTACATATCGAACTCCTTGAATAATACATTGTTCTAATCAGTTGCTTGTGCGATTTTAGATAATCGCGTAGGCGACGACTAGCATGACCAACAAGTCTCTCGCCTCGAACAAAAATCAAGGTGAGTGGCTGACCCTTCTCTTCTCGACCCCTTCTTGGTTCAATCAATAATAGTATTGCGAATGAAATGATAGATGCAAGGGCACGGACACGTCTACTTATCTTATAAAACTGTGTTGAACAAAAGATTGACTCATTGAACAAATTGATGCCACGAGAAGGTGGGACACGATGAATGATTAAGTTCTCAAAAATGTAGACCATGCTTTAGTAACTAAATTGTTCTAACATGGTCATGGACAACTTGTCGACAAGGTAAAAGTTTTCTCGAGCGGCACCCCGGGGCTACGAGTCCATTTTGGCCTTGGAGAAAACACGATATAGTTGTGCTGGTTAATAACACGGGTTAGGCGGGGACTTTCAGCGGGGCTCGCTACTTGCGTTGAAGGGGCCCCGACTAACAAAAGCTATGAGTCCAAGATGGCTTGTTGTGTCGGTGACCAAACACACTTAATTTTGCTCACGCTATACTAGTGATAACAATTGACAAGGAAGAACATGGTAAGTCTCACGTTGCACGACACGCTCTGCTGTGGGTAAGTTCTACGTAATTTATATTGTGCCTGGCATGTGCTTGTTTAAAATTCATTAGGATGGTTAGAAAGATTCACAAACTAAGTCATATAAACTCTTTAGCAAAATGAGAGCATAGAACTTAATTTGCCACGCACCAGTACAAAGTATAATGTATTGATCCTCGCTCTCCACAGGTACCCCAAACTAAGAAGGACATGCCACTTAAGCTCATGGCGATGCAAGAACATTTGAAGCCTCGTCTGTGTGTTGAAGGCTTGTTTTGATCCTTTTGAAGACTCTACATTCAGTCCAGAAGAGATGACGTCTCGACTCCCCACGATTCCAGGTCCTTGGAAATGTTTTATTATAAATAGAGAGTAATGTATGGAACGACTATCTCATCATGCGTTCATTTTTTAATCGAGTCATGTTGTAGCCGCGAGGCAAATGAATGTAACAGAGTCTTGTAAATGACGTTTATTATAAATAAAAGAAAAGTTCCTTCTGTTTTCAAAAGTGTTTGTTCAATTTCTTTGCGTACTCTTCTTGATGTTGTATTTCAGATAACCTTAGGACTATGCCTTATGCGATCGCAACTTAGGTTCGCACGACATTACACCCGGGGGACGACTATCGATTCTACGGAATCGGGGCATTGTAGGAACGAAATCGTAAAGTAGAATACTCTGGAAGGGGGTGAATAGGGTAGGCAGCAGAATATTGCTAAATTAAAACTTGTTAGCAGTTAGATCACAGAAATAATAATAATTACAAAGTAATAAATATAAAGAAAAGAGTGATCAGAAGGCAAACGCAAACACATAGATTTATACTAGTTTTCCTTTTGTGGGGACTAGTCCAGTCGGAAGAACTCTAGCTTCCAGTTGAATCCACTTTTGAAAAATCCCGCAAGTTTTCATACAAGTCCTTGCAACTTCTACAGACGCGAGCATTGATACGAAGAACTCGACCAACTTCAGTTTTGAAGAGTCTTTCTTCAATCATGCCTTTGATTACAATTTCTCTGAAATCTTCTAGACTGCATCGTACCGGCAAATTGACTAGAGAATTGTAACCGGCTTAGGATCTGAAAATAGAAGCTTTTTGAAAACTCTTTGGAAGAAATATAAGCTTTAGAAGAGAGATGATGAAAGTGAATGAGTGTATTGAAATGATCAGAATTCCTCTCTATTTACAGTTTTTCCAAAGACAGAACTCTGACAGAATTCGGGCAGAATTCGGACAGAACTCTTTCTAACAAACCGTAACTGAAGGGAGACCAAGTTCAAAATCTAATGTTCACATAACATTTACCTTGCCCGAACTCTGGCCGAGTTCTGTCAGGGTTTGGTCAGGTTTATTTTGTGAAAAAATTGTTTTGGCTTTTTGAAAATCCTTCAGAAGCTTTTTGTAAAAGTAGATATTTTTCAAAAACATAGGTCATTTTAAAAATAATAGGTCAGTTTTGAAAAACGATTTTGGATAGCCTATTTGCCAGTACGACTTGGTGTATAATGTATTCCTAGACTCAATAAAAATGAAAATTACATTACGTAAGGAAATATAGTCTTGAGTGGCAAACAGAGCTTCGGTCTTGAACTGAATAGATATCCAATCTTGATTAGTGTCCAAAATATCTTTAGTAAACATCTGAATTGTTTCATATATCGAGACAGAGTTTGATCAATTATTAAAATCAGATTTGACCATGACCAATGGGCCAACAATCTCCCCCATTTTGATAATTGACAAACCTTGACCGATATAACATCTTTGGTCTTTATCAATTCAAAAATGTATCTAATGAAAAATTGTTCATAACCTGTATTCATGAAGATATTAGATCTCATTTCTCCCTCATTGTCACTTAGCAAAATAATTGCAAAAGAGAAAGCTCCCCCGCAATAAATGCATAAGTAACAATCAGTGAAGAAACACAATATATATATATAATATATATATATATATATATATATATATATATATATATATATATATATATATTATATATATATATATATATTATATATATATATATATATATATATATATATTTATATATATATATATATATATATATATACAATCAGTGAAGAAACACTATATATATATATATATATATATATATAAAATATATATATATATATATATAACATTCAACACAGGATATATATATATATATATATATATATATATATATAACATTCAACACAGGCATGGTATAAATATCTCAGACAGAAATAAGATAAACAGATAATATTTGTCACAGACAGTTTATATGGAAGCATAAAAAAATAATGCTATAAAAATAGCTGAATTGAATAATAAACTAAACTGAATAACTGAATAATATGCTAAACTTAATATAAAACATGTCCATCAAACAGTCATAAAACATATCCAAATAAGAGTACTGATACTATCTTGGAATGTCGAAGCATTTCCAAGTAAACAAAAGATAAAATCATCAGTCTCAAAAGTATAACAACTCAAAAATCATCCTCCTCATCATCGTCATCAGCTGCAGTGCCAGCATTTCCATATGGACCAGTTCCAGATGTGCCAGCTCCAGAGGGATGTGGAGTAGCACCAGAAGTACGATACCAATCGTAAGCGTTCCCTGGCTGGAACAGAGAGTGGTCCGTCTCATCATCAATACGGTAACCAGATACAGAAGGGTCTCTAAGAAGAGAGCTAGCGGAATGACCTGTCTGTGCAAATCTGAGATCGGCAAATGAGTTAGCAATAGCCTGGAACCGAGTTACATTACGGAACTCATGTTCCTTGGAAGTGTCAACAAAGAACGTCTGCAGATCTGATAGGTGCTGATGAATACCCTCAAAGGTCATAGGGTAAGACTGAGGAGGAACATGTGCAGTAGGAGCAGGTGCAGGAGGAGAAGGTGCAGAAGGTGGAGGAGCAGTGGCAATGCTGCGACGAGAAAGCTTGAGGAACTTGGGCTCAGGGTCCACAGCACTAATGGATAAGTCTATGTCAAAACGCTGAAAGATGCATGGAATAAGCATCACATAAAAGAGGTTGCGGTCTCTTCCGCGACACCTACCCATCATCTGAATGATAGTCTTAGGGGTAGAAAAAGGAATCCCCTTAAGAATGTAATATAGGGCAGAAAGTTTGAGTGCAGTGACATCATCTTTTGAAGTAGATTTGGGAAGTAGAGTGGAATAGATGATGTAATGTAACTCGTAGTTAAAAAAGTTCAAGTTATTGGCTTTAAATTTTCCAGGACGAGCACGTGCGGGCGTACAAAGCTCATTCTTGAAACTAACAAGAGTCGTGCCCTCAGGAAAATCGAAGTCAGTAATGTCATCGAGCGGGGCACCTTCGTTTGGAAGACCAAGGATTTCTCCTAGCAATGCATCATTGAACTCGATATCTATCCCGCCAACACGAGTCCTTACGGTAAAAGTGCCTAACACGAAGTTACAATAGAATAATCTAATGGCATTAGTAGCTATAGGGAATTGTAAGGTTGCAAAATGGTATAACCCTAATGCCTCAAAGTAGGGACGGTGATCAGGAAATACAGTCCACTTAATCGGAGATCCTGTGCATATAGTGTGCATAGTAAAATCGGCATACCAACCAAAGTAATGCTTGGTCGTGAGTTTTGAAGTAAAACTCATCCGACGCACCGTCATCCGATTGAACCGGAGAAAAGAGGGAATACGTGTTTGGATCAGAAGACGATGCCTCTTCACTGGCATGGGTCTTCTTCCTTTTGAAAGGATTGAATCCCTTAGGCATTCTTTTCCAAAACTAGAAACCCTAAAAATTTGAAAGTGGAGGAGAGAAGGAATTATACCTTCCGAGAATCAAGTATGCTGTTGAGGACGCGATTCTCCGTACGAATCTAAAATTTTGATTGATCTCTCCACGTAGATTGGAAGAAAGAAGGTGGAGAAAAACTAGGGTTTGGGGACTTCGGGCGACTGCTGCAGTTTAGATGTGATTTGGAAGAGATGAAGAAGAGGGGGCCTCGGGTTTTGACTTAAAGACATATACCACCAGCTGAACTCTGGCCGAATTTGGACCGAACTCGGGCTGAATTCGCCTAGGGTTCTCCTGGTTTTTTTAAGAAAAAATTTTGTGGGCCACATCTTTTTCATCTACTCATTTCAAATATTTAATTTAAAATTTAGTAATTTTAAATTTCAAATAATATAATTAATAATATTTTATAAATTAATATTCTTTACTCATCATCTGTTTCAGATTAGCTGTAGGAGTACTGTCCCAGCTAACGAAGGTTCACCGGGGAACTCTTAAATACCGCTTCACTTCGACCGTAGTCGTGGTGACAGACAGACTCTTTTTAGGCTTATCTCAAAAACAGTTATTGAGTATTGAATAAATTAATTTAATAAAACAAAATTAATTAATATTATTGACGTCTAAAATTCCTAATTTTGGACGTAAATAATTGAAACGATCTTCCGCTAGAGGTTTTGTGAGTATGTCAGCTAATTGATTCTGTGTGTCTATGTATACAAGGTCTATATCTCCATTTTGTTGATGATCTCTAAGAAAGTGATGTCGAATCTCAATATGCTTAGTACAAGAATGATATACAGGATTCTTAGTCAAATTAATAGAACTAGTGTTATCATAGAAAATGGGTATGTGTGTAAAATGTAATCCATAGTCTTCTAAAGTTTGCTTCATCCACAAAATTTGTGCACATCAACGTCCTGTGACGATATATTCAGCCTCAGTTGCTGATAACACGACAGAATTTTGCTTTTTGCTAAACCAAGAGAATAGCACTTTTCCTAGGAAATGACATGTGCCGCTGGTACTTTTTCTATCTACTTTGCATCCGGCAAAATCAGTATCAGAATAACCGGTTAGGTCAAAAGACGTGGTTTTGGGAAACCATAAGCCAACAGAAGCGGTACCTTTAAGGTATCGGAAGATACGCTTAACTGCACACAGATGTGATTCCTTAGGATTGGCTTGAAAATGTGCACACAAGCAAACACTAAACATAATGTCAGGTCGACTAGCAGTTAAGTACGGTAAGCTACCGATCATACCTCGATACTTAAGTATGTTGACGGGTTTGTCATGTTCATCAATATTAAGCTTGGTTGAAGTCGCCATTGGAGTACTAAGTGGTTTGACTGCTTCTAGGTCGAACTTCTTTAATAGATCCTTTGTGTACTTTACTTGATTTATGAACGTCCCATTGTTGGTTTGTTTGATTTGCAGTACGAGAAAGAATTTTAGCTCTCCCATCATGCTCATCTCAAACTCATTCTGTATACACTTCGAAAATTCTTGACAAAGAGATTCATCAGTAGATCAAAAAATAATATCATCTACATAGACTTGAATCAAAAAAATATTGTTATTCAAAGATTTTATAAACAATGTAGTGTCAACCTTTTCCTTTGAAAAACCGTTGTTAAGTAGAAAGAGCTTAGACGATCATACCAAGCACGAGGGGCTTGTTTTAAACCGTATAAGGCTTTCTTCAACTTGAAAAAATAATCAGGATTTTTGAAATCAGTAAAACTTGGAGGTTGAGCTACATAAACTTCTTCTTTTATAAAACCATTCAAAAATGCACTTTTAACATCCATTTGAAATAACTTGAAATTATAAAAACATGCAAATGTACATAACATGCGAATGGATTCTAATCTCGCAACTGGGGCATAAGTCTCATCGTAGTCGATACCTTCTTCTTGATTGTATCCTTGAGCTACGAGTCGAGCCTTATTACGAGTCACTAAACCATTCTCGTTCAGTTTGTTTTGGAATACCCAACGGATGCCAATGACCGGATGATCAATGGGCTTGGGAACAAGTTCCCAAACTTGATTTCGTTCGAATTGGTTTAATTTCTCTTGCATAGCATCTAACCAAAAATTATCACTACATGCTTCTTCAATGTTTCTGGGTTCAAGCTGTGAAATAAAAGCAACATAAGAAGCTATATATTTATTAGAGGAACGAGTACTTACAGCCTTGGTAATCTCACCAATCACCAAGTCCTTTGGATGATCTGCCAAGAATCTCATCTCTTTTGGCGTATCCTCAGGATTGCTAGTTCTGGCTTCTTTGCTTGAAAGTTCTGCATCTTTGTGTGAAGATTTTGCAGTAGCTGTACTTGGTATAATCATGTCTTCATTGTCGTCATCGTCTGAATGTTGATTTAGTTCATCAAACTTGACATTAATTGATTCTTCGATGATCATGGTTCTCTTGTTGAAGACTCTGTACCCTTTGCTCTTTGCTGCATAACCTAAAAATATACCTTCATCGGCCTTTTCGTCAAATTTACTCAGATTGTCTTTAGTATTAAGAATAAAGCATTTACAACCAAAAATCTTAAAATATGAAACAGTGGGTGTTCTATCAAACCATAGTTCATAGGGAGTCTTCTTCGATATAGGTCGAATTAGAACCCTTTTGAGAATATAGCATGCTGTATTGACAGCTTCAGTCCAAAAGTATCTATGTAGACTAAACTGGTTCAACATTACTCTAGCCATTTCAGATAGAGTCCTGTTCTTACGTTCCACAACTGTATTTTGTTGTGGAGTCCTAGGGCAAGAAAATTTATGCAAATAACCGTTTGTGTCACAGAATTGCTTGAACTCTGCATTCTCAAATTCGTCTCCATAATCACTACGAATGCGAGTAATCATGAAACCTTTTTCATTCTGTACTTTCTTGCAAAAGGTGACAAATTCTAACAAAGCATCGTTCTTGCGTGCAAGAAAATATACCCATGTATATCTAGAGAAATCATCTACAACGACAAATACATATAACTTACCACCTAGACTAGCAATTCTACTTGGTCCAAATAAGTCCATATACAACAATTGTAGAGGTCTAGTAGTACTTACAATGTTCTTGGATTTAAAGGCGGATCGGGTAGCTTTGTTCTTTTCACATTCACTACATACCGTATCCTTGTTGAAAGATATGTCCGGTAAGCCGCGTACCAACTTCTTTGTTGATAGTTTTGAAATTATGTCCATGTTTGCATGACCGAGTCTCATATGCCATAGTTGACTCTCAATGCTCTTGGCCACTAAGCATCTACCTGCTTTGTTAGCATCTTCTAACAGATAGAAAATATATATGTTGTCTTTCCTGATACCTTCAAAGATAGTACTACCAGTTGAACTATCAACTATAGTACATTTGTCTTTGACAAAGTTAATGCTATAACCGTGATCAGCTAAATGACTTATGATGAGCAGATTATGTTTTAACTCGGTAACTAGACAGACATCTTTAATCACAGGATAGGGAGCCTTACCAATGTCACCAATACCGATTATGTACCCTCTTAAATTATTACCAAAGGAGACGTATCCTTTTTTATTCTTCTTCGACAATATTGCGAATAATGAAGCATCACCGGTCATGTGTCGTGAGCAACCGCTGTCGAGGATCCATTTTCTTCTAGTATGTGAAGGGCGTTCCACCTACAAAATAATTTACGTATGAAACTCTTAGTACCCATTTCTTGTAGGGTCCTGACAGGTTAGTTTTTGGTATCTATGCATAAACATTTAAATCTACTAACTTTCTGATTCTACATGCAGAGGATATATGACCAATGAGGCCCCAATAATGACATTTTGCATGTTGAGTGTTGAAAGTTATGTGAGGTGCATGATTGGTAAGTTTTGGTTTTTTAGTATAGAAAAATGCATGCCTATTAGTCTTCTTGGGCATAGGTTTGGTATGGTTTGGTCTGACAGTGTTTGGTTTGGACGTGTTCCGATGATTCGGTAATTGACACGTGTTAGAATAGGAAGCATCAACTTCAGGCCGTTTTCCTAAACTAATTTCCAACTTTTTGGAGGTGTCATATAATCTAGTGTAGTCAGATGTAAGTGTTTCTATTCTGACTTGTGCACACTGGAGACTCTTTCTCTCCATAGATAGGTCTTCCTTTAGCTGGATGATAGTTTGGTCTTTTTCTTCGGATAACTTAATAGTCTCGTGTAACAACAGCTTAATAGATGAAAGCTCACCAAACTCAATAGAAGAGTCATTATTTCTAACATTAGCTAATTGGTCGGTAAGTCTTCCTATCTCACCTTTGTACTCTTTGAGTACCTTCTTAGATGTTTCATATTTACTACGCAGTTTCCTTTAATCATTTAACAGGTCACTGAAAGACACTCCTAGTTGCTCAAAGGTGAAATCATCATAAGGATCAAACATAGGATTAGTGATTACCTGATCGCAAGCTATCAAGCATACATTTGTAGCGTCATCTGATTTCTCGTCTTCTGAATCGTTGGCTTCGCTTTCATGCCATATGCTTGTATTGGCGTATTTCCTTGATGTAGATCTCTTCAGGTAGCCTTTGTCATATTTGCTGCTTTTTCTTGATGATGATGCTATTGGACAATCTTTCTTCATATGTCCTTTCTTTTTACATCCGTAGCAAATAGGATCTTCCTCATTGTTGATGCTGTTGCTATCTTTTGTTCTTCTGTTGAATCTCATAAACTTCTTGAATTTTTTTACCAGAAGAGCTTGATCTTCAAAGTCAGAGTCGCTGTCGTAAGAATCATCTTCGACAGTTCTTCTATGTTGAGCCTTGAGAGCGATCGACTTTTCTGACTTCTTCTTTGGTGTAGCATCTTCAAAGTCTTAAGTTCTAACTCGTGAGTGAGTAGCTTACCCATGAGTATTTCCAGAGACATTGTTGAGAGGTCGTTTCCTTCAATGATTGCTGTAGCATTTGGAATCCAGTTCTTTGTGAGAGCTCGTAGAAGTTTGCAAATCTTCTCATGGTTACTGTATTCCTTGCCTAATGAAGACAAAGGATTTACAATATCCAGGAATCTCGTAAACATCTGAGTGACGGATTCATTTGACTTTATTTTGAATGCCTCGTACTCTTAAGTAAGTCTGCTGATCTTTGACTCCTTGACTTGTGTTGTTCCTTCATGGGTTACTTCGAGAAGTTTCCACACTTCATTTGATATTGTGCAAGTCGACACCATGTTAAATTCAGTTCTGTCTAAAGCATAAAATAAAGCATTAATAGCACGTGCGTCAAGACTGGCCTTTTTCTTTTCATCCTCCGTATATTTATCATGGGATTTTTCAACTAAAACTCCATCAACATTGATACGAGGATGCTTTTTGTAGCCATCAATAACTATAGACCATAAGTCAAAATTAAGAGATTTTAAGAAGAAACTCATCTCTGTGTTTTTCAGTAAGTGTAGTTTGTGCCTTCAAACAGTGGAGGTCTGTTTGTGGCTTGGCCTTCACTTGTGAATTTCACAGTTACCATGTGTAATGCTGTGATCTATATAATAATTAAAAAATAATTGAATATAACTACAATTTTACCTTGCTTTACCTGTATAATCCGCTCTGATACCAATTGTAGGAACGAAATCGTAAAACAGAATACTCTGGGGGGGGATGAATAGAGTAGGCAACGGAATATTGCTAAATTAAAATTTGTTAGCAGTTAGATCACAGAAATAATAATAATCACAAAGTAATAACTGTAAAGAAAAGAGTGATCAGAAGGCAAACGCAAACACATAGATTTATACTGGTTTTCCTCTTGTGGGGACTAGTCCAGTCGGAAGAACTCTAGCTTCCAGTTGAATCCACTATTGGAAAATCCCGTAAGTTTTCATACGAAGTCCTTGCAACTTCTACAGATGCGAGCTTTGATACGAATAACTCGACCAACTTCAGTTTTAAAGAATCTTTCTTCAATCAAGCCTCTGATTACAATTTCTCTGAAATCTTCTAGACCGTACCATACCGACAAATTGACTAGAGAATTGTAACTGGCTTGGGATTTGAAAATGGAAGCTTTTTGAAAACTCTTTGGAAGAAACATAAGCTTTAGAAGAGAGAAGATGAAAGTGAATGAGTGTATTGAAATGATCAGAATTCCTCTCTATTTATAGTTTTTTCCAAAGACAGAACTCTGACAGAATTCGGACAGAATTCGGACAGAACTCTTTCTAACAAACCGCAACTGAAGGGAGACCAAGTTCAAAATCCAACGTTCATATAACGTTTACCTTGGCCGAACTCTGGCCAAACTCTGGCCGAGTTCTGTCAGGGTTTGGTCAGGTTTATTTTGTGAAAAAATTGTTTTGGCTTTTTGAAAATCCTTCAGAAGCTTTTCGTAAAAGTAGATATTTTTCAAAAACATAGGTCATTTTAAAAAAATAGGTCAGTTTTGAAAAACGATTTCGGATAGCCTATTTGCTAGTACGACTTGGTATACAATGTATTCCTAGACTCAATAAAAATAAAAATTATATTGCGTAAGGAAATACAGTATTGAGTGGCAAACAGAGCTTCGGTCTTGAACTGAGTAGATATCCAATCTTGATCAGTGTCCAAAACGTCTTTAGTAAATATCTAAATTATTTCGTATATCGAGACAGAGTTTGATCAATTATTAAAATCAGGTTTGACCCTGACCATTGAGCCACAGGCGTGACATAATGGTATCAGAGCACGACTTTATATTCCTTTGGCCTTCCGTCTACAGTCTCAAACCTTTGACCTCGTATCGATGAGATAAGTTGTTCCATACAATGAGTCCGTAATATCTTGAGACTAATGTTTGTGTCTACGTATTGTAGAAGTGACGAAACCCGTGGTAGAAACCGCGGCCGAGCAAAAACAAAGTGCTTCTAGCGATTCGAGCAGCCCGCGGGCCGAACCTTATAACAATGCCATCGAGAGGATGTTGCACATGATGGAGGCACAACAAAAATAGTCCGAGAACCGAAATCAGCAGATGGAGGCATGACAGGCCCAATTTGAAGCTAGCTTCGATGCCCAAACCAAGATGCAACAAAAGCAGCTTGATAATCTGCAGCAGATCGTCCAGACGATTATGGCCAATAGAAACTCCGCAACTGTGCCTACTGTCACCGAGCCGACGGGTCAACCCATCGAAGTCGATCGAGAGGAGCCCGAGCGTCAACCTACGGCACTAGGAAGTTACAACTTTGAAGTGTCAGAATTCAAGAAAGCATGTCGAACCTCCTTCAGTGGCACCGAAGGCCCTTCTATGGCAATCGAGTTATTGAAAGAGATGGAAGATCACTTTGAGCTCCTCGGCATTGAAGAATCCAAGCAAGTTGCCTGTGCACAACTACAACTACGTTTGAACGCGTACGACTGGTGGGCCATGCACAAACGAGCGATCCGATGCGACAATAACTCAACGCCGATCTCAAGCAAGGAAACCGGACAGTGCAACAATATGCGCCGGAGTTCAATAGATTGTCTAAATTTGCTGGTGCATTTCTTCATACAGAGGAGTGTTGTATACGACGGTCCAAAGTTGGTCTACGGCCCTCTATTGTTGCTCATGTGGCAGTTCTGGAGTACAAGACCACGGGCGATGCTTTAATTCAAGCTCTCCGCCTTGAGAGCCTTTACCCTCCCATTACTGTCGACGTTGTGCCCCATTCCAACCACAAACGTCCTTGCTATATGGGAGGCAACAATCACGTGTCAAAGCATCCAAATAATGGCAGCCATAAGGGACAGAACCCGTTACCGTGTTACACCAAATGCAACCACTTTGGACACAATGCCAACAACTGATTTATCTTCGATGGGGCATGCTTTTTTTACGGACAAAGGGTTCACCGAGCTCGAGACTGCATGGCCTGAGGACAAAATCGTAATGCCCTGCCATATGAAAATTGTCAAGAAAACTGTAGACAGGCTCCTCGCCCTCCTCAAGCCACGCGACCTAATGGCCAAGACTGTCGTTGTAATGCTCAAGGGCGCATCTACGCCATGACTCGAGACGAGGCGTTCGTCTCAGATAAAGTCGTGACAAGTATACTACTTTTCAATAACAAACCTGCTCGTGTACTATTTTATTCAGGTGCCACATATAGTTTCATATCGACGGACTTTACGATCGAGCACAAAATTCTTGTGACACTGTTAGGCCTTGATCTTAGCGTTCACATACCGCCGGGCACGCCACTACTCACAAACTTAGCCTGCAAGGATGGAATCATCTGTATAGGAAGGAAAAAGGTTTACCTCGATGTGATAGTTCTAGACATTAAGGACTACGACATCATTCTGGGAATGGATTGGCTAGACCCTTGCAACGCCACCATTGAATGCGCAGGAAAGAAGGTCACCTTCCGCATACCGGGTGTGCCAAAATTCTGCTACTCGTGTGGTGAAGCATCTTCGACCTGTATGGTGATCTCAGCAATTTCTGTCAGAGGATGCTGCATTCAGGATACGAAGGCTACTTGGCGTCCGTTCGAGACACGTGACAGGATGGTGCAAACATGGGTCAGACCGACGTTGTGGCAGAATTCTCTGACGTGTTCCCAGATAAGCTACCCGGAATGCCACCCGACCGAGAAATCGAGTTCAACATTGACACATTCCCTGATATACGACCGATTTCCAAAGCCCCATACAGAATGGCACCTGCAGAACTAAAAGTGCTCAAGGTCCATTTGCAAGAGTTGCTCGACAAAGAATTCATTCGTCCTAGCATCTCGCCATGGGGAGCGCCAGTGTTGTTTGTGAAGAAAAAGGATGGGTCAATGCGTCTGTGGGTCGACTACCGTGAGTTGAACAAAGCTACCGTCCAGAACAAGTATCCATTACCCCGTATCGACGATTTATTCGATCAGTTGCAAGGTGCCTCAGTATTTTTGAAGATCGACCTCCGCTCAGGCTATCATCAGCTCAAGATCAAGTCAGATGACGTGCCAAAGTCAGCCTTCCGTACTCGTTATTGCCATTACGAGTTTTTGATAATGCCATTCAGCCTGACAAATGCTCATGCCGCCCTCATGGATCTAATGAATCAGGTGTTTCATCCGTTCCTTGACAAGTTCGTAGTAGTCTTCATAGACAATATCCTCGTCTAACCGAATGTCACGCCCCGCTCCAGTAGGAGCGATCATCCTCGCTAAGGCGTGATGTCGCATGAGCCTAGATTGCGCTTACGCAAGGTAGGTCCATAATGGCCGATAACAGGCTAAGCGACGGGGGTCGTCGAACAGAAGTCCCAAGCAGAAATATTGAAATATCAACAGCAGAAATTTGAAGCAAAACATAAATCATGCAAAATACTATTTTATTAATCTTCAACAAAGATTACAATGTTGGCACAAGGCCAAATTACAAGTCTCTCAAGCTCATTTTTCTTCCATATTACAAGTCACTCTGCTCTCTCTCATTCTCGATGCAAGCTTCAAGGCAATGAGTGGCAGATTCTGCGGAATAGCGATCTCCATACATTATGCTCCGTATAAGTCCTGACTCCATGCAGCCGTACACCTCGAAATGCCAAGGAAGTCCATGCCTCGACACATCCAAGCGAGCTCCGCGCCATCGACTTCTTCCTGTGCCTGCACATGAAAACTGTGTGGGTGTCAGTACTCAACTGTACTGGTGGAGTGAGCTCTTCGCCCACCCATACAAAACTAACACGTTTATTTACTTTGTGCAGCTTAATCCTTTTTGATTGTCTTTCTAGTCTTGCCTTAGGATCAATTTTAGGACAAAGATGTCTTGGCCTATATTTGATAATGCAACGACAGGGTCGTACTATACTCTATTTGTGACTTCAATATATATTCGAGTCAGTGCCTCGCCAAGTATAAACTTTTGCAAAATCGGCTGTGCCAAGATTTTCACTTATTTTATGTGCCTCTAGACCATTCTTGTGCCAATGACGTCAAGGGGACGACACGTGCTGGTCATGCCACTAGACTTGATCGTGACTTAAGATCGAGGCCGTGCATCCCACGGATCAACCAGACTTAACCAACTTGCCTCACAGCTCTTCCTGACTTAACTCGAGACGATGCCACATTCATGCCGAAGTACGTGTCCTTGCTACAGCCAAATCTTAGGCTCCAGAATGGTGTTGCAATAGTGTACACCCTAACCCGTGCCGACTCAAGGTTAGTGCTTGCTACAATTACGCCTTGTTAACCCAACTCGTAACTTGCTAGTACTCGATGCAATCCAAAGGCATACATGCAGATAGTCGCTCTTATGAAGACACATCTATATGAGTGGTCACTAGCAATGTCAAGCTATCTTGGATCTTTGTATACGGTGACCATCCGCGTACGAGTTACGAGCTCCTAACGAATGATCCGCAACCTATATTGTAACGGTTTACTTCAATCGAGTTGTATCATCGATGAAGGCTGTACAATATATGTAATTCCTTCTAGGACGACACAAAACTTGGTGCCCCAGGATCGTTTGAGGAATTCACCTTGCGCGTAAGTTGTCCAATGATCATGTAAGACTCAACTCGATCTACCAAGTTCTTCCTTAATCATGACCATGCTTTCCAACTTTCTATCTAGACTCCCAAGTAGCGGGACCGATCTCGACGACAACCAGTCGCGTGGACTTCCTTATCGAGACTCCCAAGTAACGGGATCGATCTCGTGTACTTCCTTATCGAGACTCCCAAGTAGCAGGACCAATCTCGTGAACTTTCTTATCGAGACTTATCGAGACTCCCAAGTAGCGGGATCGATCTCGTGTACTTCCTTATCGAGACTCCCAAGTAGCAGGACCGATCTCGTGTACTTCCTTTATCCGTGGCATGCTTTTCTCTAAACCAACCGTAGCTCGTGCCTTAGACTGACTTGTTCTCTAGGCGACACTATCGCTCAAGTCACATACTTTATATGATGAGCCTTGTTCTCGTGGGACCATGTGACTTGACAACTGCAGACAACAGGGGACAATGCTTGTTATGACTTCGATAGCCCAGCCAAAATCTTGTCTAACTTATTCGTGCAACGACTTGACTAGCAAAGGCTATGCCAAGCCTTGCATCAAGGGAACGTGTTATGCATGCGGTCGACTTGAACAATCAAGCTCTTTGGGTACCTAGACTTAAGCCACAAGCCGTGCAATACGACTTACACCACGGGATAGGCGAATGCTATGCCAAGCCTTGGATGATGGGACCGTGCATACTTATCAAGCATATATGCAGGCGTCGCCTATGATTTAGGCTAATTCCAGCATTGTGGCAACTTAGCAACTTAGGTCAACTTCCTTCTCCCAAGCCACGGGACGAAGGACCGAGTGTCATTTTGAAAGCACGCTGAGCAGACTTCTAAGCAGACAGTTCTCCCATTGGAGACTCAGATCCCCTCGCTTCGAGTGGCTCTTACTTACCTGTTGACGTCGGACGATAACTACCACCGACGGCTACAAGAATTGGAAGCTTTAGACGAGAAGCGTTTGCAAGCTCAACAAAGCATCGAGCTCTATCAAGCACGCATCTCTCGGACCTTCAATAAGAAAGTCAAGCAGAGGACATTCCAAATAGGCGATCTCGTATTGGCCGTTCGCAGATCGATGGTCATGACTCATAAAACCGCCAGCAAATTCCAACCCAAATGGGAGGGTCCATTCATCATCGAGACCGTGTTCTCCAACGGCGCATATCGGCTCGCGAAATAGAATGGGACTTGCTCATGATGCCCATAAACGGCAAATTCCTGAAGAAATATTATGTCTAAGAACATGCTGGTACATCCTCAAACTACCAAATCTCCCAGACCATCGAGTTATGTACACCAAGTACCTCTGAACTCACACTCTATTTTTTTACATCGCATCTCCCTGAGTGGCGAGTCACATATGATGATACCTCTGAACTTCCACTCTAATGCTTTATCACACAGGAGTTTGTCTAGTTTATCGTTATCTCTGAGCAAACTTCCTGGTCCAGATTATCGTGTATCACGTTCATATTACCTCTGATACCGATAGTCTTCCGACTTAACACCTGTACCCAACCCATGATAAAAGACATGGTGTTAAGACCAAAAAACCTATCACGTCCATATTACTGTTGGATTTTGTCTCAAAATCTATTACTCGCAACACCAGTGCGAAGAAGAGTAATAGGTCCACCAAAGATTATTCCTGATTATCGTGTGTCACGTCCATATTATCTCTGATACCGATAGTCTTCCGACTTAACACCTGTACCCAACCCGGGATAAAAGACATGGTGTTAAGACCACAAAACCTATCACGTCCATATTATCTCAGTTGGGTTTTGTCTCAAAATCTATTACTCTCACCACCAGTGCGCAAAAGGGTAATAGGTCTACAGAAGTTGTCCAAATCTATTACTCGCACTACCAGTGAGCAAAAGGGTAATAGGTCCACAGAAGTTATCCTAATCTATTATCCGTACCATCGGTACACAAAAAGAGTAGTAGGTCCATAAAATATTATTCAAATCTATTACTCGTACTACCGGTGCGTAAAAGGGTAATATGTCCAAAAAAATTATTCAAATCTATTACCCGCACCACCAGTGCGCAAAAGGGTAATAGGTCCACTGAAAATTATTTCGAATCTATTTACTCGCATCACAGATGCACAAAAGGGTAATAGGTCCACGAAAAGTCCCCCAAGTGGGATGTCCTCTGCCAATCACAAATGATGTATTAGGTCCTCTAGTACAAGCACCCCTTTATATGCTTTTGAAGCCGCATGGGGTGATGATGTATTATGTCCTCTAGTGCACGAAAAGTCCCCCAAGTGGGATGTCCTCTGCCAATCATATGCTTCTGAAGCCAGTTGTTCCGTTGCATTCACTCCCCAGTAGTAGAACAGCCATGTCCAAATCACCTCTGAGTTGTTTTTCTACCCCTTACAAAGCAGATAATGCTAAAAACAAATGTTTACCACGTCCACCTTACCTCTGAGTAAACACCCTGTGCAACAACCCCTGCGTTGTGGCACATCAATCATAGATCTTCCATGTCTATATCACCTCTGAGTTGTTCTGTGTATCCTCACCGAGTTCACACCTACCATGTCCATATTACCTCGGAGTAGGAAAGCTCTACCATCAACCTCATATTTACCACGTCCATATCACCTCTGAGTAAATATGTTGGTTCCCTCATATTGACCAACGAGCATTCGAAGAAATGCTCTCTGAAGGCAGCGCCAGCCCATCGCAGAAGCGAGCCAACCCAAAGAGAACCCGCAGGACGTCGAAGCGCAAAACTGTTGCCCCCGATCAGGTTCTTGAAGAAGCTCCTTCTGCGGCTCAAGACGGTGATCAGGACTCTCCTGTGGCCTTGCTTCCGACCGCAGAGAACCCTACTGTCCCCAAATCCAGCAAAGAAAAATACTACGATGCTGAGTTTTTGGGGACACAAGGAAAATCCATACGAAAGAGGAAGAGGCCGCATAAGAGAGATGGGTAGATGACCCATGCGGCAGCTGACTCTGGCCGCAGGTAGATGGCCCATATGGCCGCCAACTTTGGCCGCAGGCAGATGGCCTATGCGACAGCCAACTCTGGCCGCAGGCAGATCGCCCATGCGATAGCTAACTCTGGCCTCAGGCAGATGGCCTATGCGGTAGCCAATCCTGGCCATAGACAGAGTGTGTCATGCGGCCCTGTCAGAAGCTCTGTGTTTGACCGTCTCTCATGCGGGCCCGACTCCATGCGGCCCATTGAGAATATGAGATGTATCAATCTGGACTCTTCTTACTATGCGCCTTTAGGTGCTAAGTCAAAGAAGTCTAAGGCAGTACGGACCCAACAAGCCCAGTCAACTATCCAAGTTGCTGACCGTCAACGGGCACCGTTAACTGTTATACGGGCTCCTGATGGAAAGTTGTATAGAATCACCCGCGTCCAGTTCTCCATGGCTAACAGACCTGGTGGGTCCTAAAAATCTTCCTCCAACGATCGAGAGCAAGTGCTTTTACTAGCCTCGGATCAGGGAGCAAATATGACACCTACGCATCTGTGTGCTCGGGATACCCGAGTCCACAAATTTGATGCAAAGGTAGATCAATCCGCTATCGACTTGCGAGAGGTGATTACTCACAAACGCAAGGAGAATGAAGCAACCTTGGCATGCGATGAGCCCCTCCCGGGACGTCGTTGCACCCAAGTCATCATCAACTGCAGCTGCGACAAGTCGGCAGCACCTGAAGATCGGCAGTCCGTTTTCCAATGACTGCAGCAGCCAACACCTTTCCAACAAAAACTTGAGAAACAGGTACAAATTCTGGAAGACAAGGAATTTTCTTTCACCTCCTGTAATTCAACTGGGAAGGTTCATCCCCGCGAGGGAGGAAAGAAGACAGGCTCTTCCAGCCCGTCAATCTCTGCCAGTATTGCAAGGAAACTCTCGTTTGGAGGATTGCCACCGACAACCACAGGGGGTGTCTACCTAGGCACTCGATCCAGAAAGAAGTTCCAACACCTGGGGGTGCATCCTTGACCTTCTTGGGGGTAGATGAGGCCGGGGATAGCAGTCCCCTCAAAGTATGCGACAACGCGGTGTTCCAAGAGCATACACTGGGGGTAGCGATCCACTGGAATTACGCAACAGATGTGGACATCACTGAGGATGACCGCCTTTGCCAAGATGATGCGGCTTCCTGCACAGGGGGTAGCACCCCTTCCGAGTCCGAGGAGGAAGACATTTCGATATTCTCTGACGATTTTTCTGTACGAGGGTACGACACAGAAAGCACCTCTGTTACGATCCCTTCCACCTCTACCCACATGCGGACAGTCTTTATAGCCGACGATGATCATGAAGCGCCTACTGACTGACAACATCTAGAAGTACTTGAAGCCATGCTCCTGTCCTTGGTCATGTCAGTAGACGAAATCAAAGCTGCCTTGCCGACTCAACCAGCAAGAAAGCCTGGACAATCAAGCTTGGGATCCGCAGTCAACGCGGACTCTAACATGATCGCTCCTTCTTTGGATGACAATCCTCTAGGTGCCTCCGCTCCTTCAGCTGTAGATGAAGCAAGGGAGGCAAGGAGGGAAGTCCAGGATCTTCGAGCAATGTTTAATGCCCGAGACTCCTCCCGGGACCTCAGAATACGGTAGTTGTATCCCGTTGCGTGGAGAGATGTTCCTTTTTTGCTAAGGTACAAACCATTTTATATTGATTCGTATGACGGGAAGACCTCTGCTAGTCGGTACATGACTTATTTCGAGGTCACAATCGACCACTTGCCGTATAGTGACGCCATCCTTACACGATTATTCATCGAAGCATTGGAGAGAATCGCGTTCGACTGGTACCGCAACCTTCCGGACAACTGCATCCATTCTTTTGACAGCTTCAAGCACATGTTCCTAGAAAGATTTTATGAAGTGGGACATGATGTGATAATGTCATCCCTCATGGACGTCATTCAGGGCGAGAGGGAGCTAACAAGGAACTATATCGAGCGGTTTCGCCAAACCGCAATGAGATTGCCCCAAGGTAATCCCGAAAGCTCTTTGATTGAAATCTGCCAGAAGAAATTGCTTCCCGCAATCAGCCTCTGGATGGACGAAGATCAGTTCAGGGATTGGACGACCTTCTTCATAAGCACCACCAATGCGGAGATAAAGTTAAAGAAGGCTCGCCAGCTGGGATTACACATCCCGGATGGAGAAGTCAAAGGCAAACGTCCGGGTACCACCCCCAATAACAACAATACTGATGGCACCTCCAATAACCGGGATAATAAAGGCAAACAGGCTAGGGTCGCCGGTACGACCAAGAAGCCTGAACAAAAGTAGGCAGAAGCTCAGTGGCCCAAGGTGAATTACTCATTCGAAGATAGTTATGTCAAGCTTATCTTCGACAAGCTCTTGCAAGGGGACATGATCCAACTCCCTCCACCAAGGCACGAGCCTCGAGCGGCAGAGATGGAGGACCCAAAATATTACCATTTCCACCGCTATGTTCATCATGCCACTCATGACTGCTTTCAATTAAAGCGGTACATCCAGAGTCTTATCGACTCCAATGCTCTGTCGCTAGACTTTAAAGAGGTTACCGTGGCGACGAACATGGTGTCAATTCAGTTCGACGATTTCCCTCCAACAAGTACTCAAGACGGAGTAATACCTATCCCTCGGGCAACGATGGAGGTTACTAATATTCCCCCCGTCTGGGACTAGACGACTGGCTTGTACCTCTCACCACGTCACGAGGAGAGGTCATATGGGTGAACCCAGACTTAGTGTCTGAAGTTACTCAGGCGGCGTCATCTCCAGCCAACAAGAAAAAGGGCAGGAAGGCCAGATCCTGCTATACCATTTCAACCGAAGCGGATGAGGCAGCGGCCGTTGTTACCCGGTCCGGGGCACAAGTCCAACCCACTCTGAATAGTTTAGTCGAGGACCCTCAGCCGGCAATGATGCCTGCCTCTGATGTTTTGGGGCCATCTCAGCCTCCATCGGCAGACAGAAACAAGCCGAGGGAAACCCGCTTCGATTGGCCGCTCCGTAAAGATGCACCTCAAGGGCTGGAGAGACCTTACAACTTTGACAAACTAACACAACTAGCTAATACGTCGACAAAGTTGTCATTATATGAGCTCCTAAGGCTCTCCAAGGATCTTTGTGTCGCATTGAGCGAAGCGTTCTAGAATGCTGACGCTTACTTAGCCCAGGTCAAACCTACAGGGGAAGACTCGTCGACCGATCTCCAGGGCAGCAACTGTACAGATGCAATACCCAACATCGTATTTACCCCACAGGACATATTGATCAAGACCAACTTGAATGATTGCCCCTTGTACTACACTGGATACATAGGCGACATCAAGGTGGATCGGATGCACATCGACCCTGGCTCGTCGATAAGCATTATCCCGAAAAGCTTGCTTCAAGTCCTCGACATCCCTATGCACCGGTTAGCGGCGACCAACACTGCCATTAGCGGTTTGAACTCGGGAATGAGCTATCCCCTTAGGAAAGATCCGATTGAAATGTCAGATCGACGACCTAAGGACAGAGGTTACCTACTACGTCATAGATGCAGATGCATCCTACAATATCCTCGTGGGGCATCCGTGGATACATGACTATATGATCGTGCCATCCACACTCCACCAGTGCTTCAAGTATGTCAGTAAGCACGGCTTCGTGAAGATTGAATTCGTCGACATCTATCCCTTCAAAGGGGTTGAGTCTTATTATTCTTCGTAGGCTTGTCTATATGAAGAATCCAAGAAGCATATAACTGATGAACCGGAGGTCATCACAGGGCCAGAGGAACCCTTGAGAATTCATCTCCAGGCTTGTAAACCGGGCAAAGCCATACCCCTTGGCGCAACTTTGCATAAAGAGGTGCTCGATTCTCTCTTCCCAGTTGCGTAGTCGGAACCGATGGTCATCCGACTCCCACGGTCCAACCAGGAGCCAAAACCTGTCATAGGGCCGATGGTGATCCGAGTGCTGAAATCCAATCAAAGGCGATCGGAAGATGCGAGGCCCTCTGGGGAGCCGATGGTGATCCGATTGCCAAGATCTAGTCAAAAGCAATCGAAAGACACGAAGTCCTCTGCCGAGCCGATGGTTATCCATCTTCCCAAAACGAGTCGGCAATCAAGTATAGATCCGAGACCCTCAGGCAAGCCAATGCCACAAGCAGAATCCTTGGTGGTTAATTTGCCCAAGACAGCGTCCCAACCTTCGGTCATACAGGGGGTAGCTGAAGAGGATGTAGAACTCACAAAGTATCTGGTTGCAAAGGTGGATAGTCCCTCTCCTAATGATATAATCCCTGTGGATAAAATTCTTTATTTCATCATTAAGAGGCTACCATTGAACTATCCTGAGTGTAATAAACTCAATCTGATGTATACTATGGGACACGGTCGGGACATTAACCTGCGCACACAGGTGACAACCGTCCATACCGCAAACCGACTTGCTCCCATTAAAGATGCCTACTTCCTAGTCCTAGGCAGAAGAGAAGGGGATCACACGATTATCTTTGGCCGAAAAGAAGGTCCTCAACCCTTCATGCCTTAAAAGTTTGATCTCGAACCCGATACTGGAAGACTACCGCTCTACATGTATAATCCTCAGGCCAAGTACTTCATGAAAAAGCAGGGGTACGACATGGAGGCTACCCCAGGTCTGAATTACGATAACGGTCGGCGATCGCCTCTGCAGCTGTCAACTCTGTCTGGCAAACCTCGGGATTATTATGGTAAGTCCAAATACGGCCTCGGTTATGTTACACCAGCAATAATGCCCGAGAGCTCCGATGAGGAATGCAAGTGGCATTCTCACTCATTCGAATCACCTACATACGATTTCGATGACAGCATTGGAGATATATTCAGGCAGACATTATCTGTCAACATGGCATCCGCTGACATTGAAGAGGAAGACGAAGATCTACTCGAACCTCTTGAATTGGATCCATGGGTCCAACAATTGGATGCACAATGGGAGATGCTCTTTGAACTACGTGACCCTCCCACTGAAGATGAGGTTATGCAAGTTGACCTCGGTGATGAATCCTCTCCAAAGCCAATCTTCGTCAGTAAAAGCCTGACAGACGGCGAACGGGAGTCGTTGTTTCAACACGTGAGAGAGTATATCGACGTCTATACCTGGAGCTATGAAGACATGCCAGGGCTAAACCCCAAGATTGTACTTCATAAGCTTAATATTCATCCGGACGCAAAGTCAAACAACAGCAACGGCGGTTCCGTCCAGACATCATGAACTCCATTGAAGCGGAAGTAAACAAGCTTATAACTAGCGGTTTCATCCGTGAGGAGCAGCATCCAGACTGGATAGCTAATATAGGACCAGTCGTCAAGAAGAACGGAAAGATCCGAATCTGCATCGACTTCCGCAATCTGAATGCGGCATGTCCTAAAGATGAATTCTCTCTTCCTATCACCGACATAATGATCGATAATACGTGTGGCTTCGAACGCATGTCCTTTATGGATGGCTTTTAAGGATACAATCAAATCAAAATGTCTCCTGACGATGAGAAGCATACGTTATTTCGAACACCAATCGGCGTGTATTGTTACACAGTCATGTCCTTCGGACTGAAGAACGCCTGTGCTACATATCAACGAGCTATGAGCGTCATCTTCAGATATCACTTGCGTAAGACGGTGGAGTGTTACGTTGACGATATCGCCATCAGAAGTCGCTCCAAGGATTATCACTTACACGATTTGAAAACAGTGTTTGACCTTATGCGAGTGCACAATCTGAAGATGAATCCCACCAAGTCCTTTCTGGGTGTGTCCAGCGGGAAGTTCTTGGGCATTGTCATTACTTCCCGTGGCATTCACATAGACCCCGATAAGACAAAGGCAATCCTGGAGATGAGTTCACCGAGGAACCTCCGTGAACTCTGCGACCTTCAGGGAAGACTAGCTTACATCAGTAGGTTCATATCTAACCTCTCAGGGCGATGTCAACCCTTCAGACAATTCATGAAGAAAGGCGTCTCTTTCATATGGAATAAAGAATATCAATGCGCTTTTGATGACATTAAGGAATACCTGTCGAATTCGTCGGTTCTGGTAGCCCCGATTGCCGGAAAGCCTTTTCTGCTCTATGTACGAGTAATGGAACACTCCCTCGGTGCCTTGATAGCACAGAACAATGATGTGGGGCACGAAAAAGCTATATATTATCTCAGCCGAATGATGGTGAGGCTGGAGTATAGATACACCACCGTGGAGAAGGAATGCCTTGCCTTGGTGTTCGCCATTCAGAAAATACGACACTATGTGTCAGGGCAGACCATCCATGTTGTCTCGCGAGTTAATCCCCTCAGGGTTTTCATGACCAAGCCAGGCGCACTCAGTTTTCGTCTAGCTACATGGGCGATACTGCTACCCTCCTACGACATGGTCTTCGTTCCGCAGAAGGCTATCAAAGGTCAAGCCTTGGCCGACTTTCTAAGCCCATCCAGGCTCAGAAATAGCCAGAATCTATGAAGAAATCCCAGACGAAGTCGTTAACTCAAACATGACTTTACAAGATGACATTTGGCGAATGTTCTTTGACGGTGCTTCAAGAACAAGGCCACAAGGTGATATCGTCGCTAGAATCGGGGTAGTATTAATTTCTCCCTCTGGGTTGGTAGTCAATCGAACATATTCTCTTATAGAACCTTGTTCAAACAATGTAGCCGTATACAACGCTTTGGTCATCGGACTCCGACTTGCAAAAGAGGTAGGGGTCAAATACCTGGAAGCGTATGGCGACTCGCAGCTGATTGTTAATCAAATCCGAGGCTCGTACGAGGTTCGTAACGCGGACCTGATTCCCTATCATGAGACAGCAATTGCCATTATTACAACCTTGGAGGGGTTCTTTATAGAGCACATTTCTAGGTTCCAGAATATTGAAATCGATGCCCTAGCAGGCCTCGCCGCTTCTTTGGCAGTTCTAAATCATGCTCATCATCTAGTCGACGTGATAGGCCATGAGCTGGTCTGTCCCAAAAAATAACATTCAATTGGATACGAGTTACTCCACCCAGATAACTAATGACGTACAAAACTGGAGACTTTCGTTCATCGACTTTGCAGTCTATGGAATCCTGCCCGAGAATATGAAAGAAGCAAATTCAATCAGAAGGTGTTCTTTCAGATTCTTTTATGACAGCGAAACAAAAATGTTATATCGACGATCTTACGACGGACTACTGCTAATTTGTCTGTCAAATGCAAAAGCCAAAGAAGCCTTACACGAGGCTCACGATGGCATTTACGGGGCTCACCAACCGGGCCCGAAGTTGCAGGACCGTCTCCGTCGGATGGGTTACTACTGGCCTACGATGGTAGCAGACGCAGTCGATTATGCAAAGAAGTGTAAGACTTGTCAGATCCACACAGATTTTATACATCTGTCGTCCAAATTCTTGTACCCAACAGTGGCCTCTTGGTCATTTGAAGACTGGAAAATGGACATCGTTGATCCAATCACCCCGCCGTCATCCAAAGGGTACCGGTTTATACTGGCAATCACCAACTACTTCTCCAAGTGGACGGAGGCTGTTCTGCTAGCAGAGGTAAAGACATCAAATGTGATCAGTTTCATAAATATTACATCATTTACAGTTTTGGACTGCCAAGGAGGATCATTTATGACAATGGTCCACAGTTCGCAAGCCATGCCTTCTATCGATTCTGTGATAAGAATCGAATTCAAAATATGGCTTCAACGGCCTACAACCCATCGACTAATGGTCTGGCTGAAGCCTTTAACAAGACCATAATCAAGCTTCTCAAGAATTTTGTGTCTTCAAACAAGCGCAACTGGAATGAAAAGTTGGGCGAATGCTTATGGGCGTACCGCACTACGAGTTGGACGGCTACGGGAAATACACCGTTCTCTCTGGTATACGGGAGCGAGGCAGTTCTCCCATTAGAGACTCAGATCCCCTCGCTTCATATGGCTCTTACTTACCGGTTGATGTCGGACGATAACTACCGCCGACGGCTACAAGAATTAGAAGCTTTAGACGAGAAGCGTTTGTAAGATCAACAAAGCATTGAGCTCTATCAAGAACGTATCTCTCGGACCTTCAATAAGAAAGTCAAGTAGAGGACATTCCAAATAGGCAATCTCGTCTTGGCCATTCGCAGACCGATGGTCATGACTCACAAAACTCCCGACAAATTCCAGTCCAAATGAGAGGGTCCATTTATCATCGAGACCGTGTTCTCCAACGGCGCATACCGGTTCGCAAAACAGAACGAGGACTTGCTCATGATGCCCATAAACCGCAAATTTCTGAAGAAATACTATGTCTAAGAATATGCTGGTACTTCTTCAAACCACCAAATCTCCTAGACCATCGAGTTATGTACACCAAGTACCTCTGAACCCATACTCTATTTTTTTACTTCGCATCTTCCTGAGTGGCGAGTCACGTATGATGATACCTCTGAACTTTTACTCTAATGCTTTATCACACAGGAGTCTGCCCAGTTTATTGTTATCTCTGAGCAAACTTTCTGGTCCTGATTATCGTGTATCACGTCCATATTACCTCTGATACCGATAGTCTCTCGACTTAACACCTGTACCCAACCCGGGATAAAAGATAAGGTGTTAAGACCACAAAATCTATCACGTCCATATTACCTCTATTGGGTTTTGTCTCAAAATCTATTACTCGTACCACCAGTATGCAGAAGAGTAATAGGTCCACCAAAGATTATTCCGGATTATCGTGTGTCACGTCCATATTACCTATGATACCGATAGCCTCCTGACTTAACACTTGTACCCAACCCGGGATAAAGACATGGTGTTAAGATCACAAAAACTATCACGTCCATATTACCTCTGTTGGGTTTTGTCTCAAAATCTATTACTCGTACCACTAGTGCGCAAAAGGGTAATAGGTCCACGGAAGTTGTCCAAATATATTACTCGCACTACCAGTGCACAAAAGGGTAATAGGCCCACAAAAGTTATCCTAATCTATTACTCGCATCATCGGTGCACAAAAAGAGTAGTAGGTCCACAAAATATCATTCAAATCTATTACTCGCACTACCGGTGCGTAAAAGGGTAATAGGTCCACAAAAAAATTCAAATTTATTATCCGCACCAGTAGTGCGCAAAAGGGTAATAGGTCCACTGAAATTTTTTTTGAATCAATTTACTCGCATCACAGATGCACAAAAAGGTAATAGGTCCACGAAAAGTCCCCCAAATGGGATGTCCTCTGCCAATCACAAATACTGTATTAGGTCCTCTAGTACAAGCACCCCTTCTCTCACAATCATATGCTTCTGGAGCCCAGTTGTTCCATTGCATTCACTCCCCAGTAGTAGAACAGCCATGTCCAAATCACCTCTGAGTTGTTTTCCTACCCCTTACAAAGCAGATGATGCTAAAAATAAATGTTTACCACGTCCACCTTACCTCTTAGTAAACACCCCATTCAATAACCCCTCCGTTGTGGCGCATCAATCATAGAACTTCCATGTCCATATCACCTCTGAGTTGTTCTGTGCATCTTTACCGAGTTCACCCCTACCATGTCCATATTACCTCTGAGTAGGAAAGCTCTACCATCAACCTCATATTTATCACGTCCATATCGCCTCTGAATAAATATGTTGGTTTCCTCTCTCAACTTATTATCTGTACCTAAAACCAAGGTACGCCAAGGATGATATGTCCACATAAAATCCCCAGCGAAAGTACCCAAACCTATCACATCCATGCTACCTCTGATATGATTGCCACACCTAAACAGCTCTACTTTCTATGCTTCTTATTCAAAATATTCCAAATTTGCAATTTGAAAACTTTGAAGGGCATCTTGTAGAAGCATGTAAAAGAGGATATTGCTTTCAGTCCCTCATCGAAAATGAGAAGAAGAAAGGGCTCACTCTATTCTATATATAGAGCTCCCTTTCCTCCTTTGAAAAGGGCACCAACTTCCCTTCCCTCCTTCCAACTTGGACTCTTCCTACTACGCACCTTCGGGTGCTAAGTCGAAGAAGTCTAGGGCAGTACGGGCTTAACAAGCCCAGTTAACTGTCCAATCTGCTGGCCATCAGCGGGTACCATTAACTGTTACACGGGCCCCTGATAGAAAGTTGTACAGAACCTCCCGTGTCCAACCCTCTGCGGCAAACGGACAGGGCAGGTCCCAAAAGTCCTCCTACAACGATCGAGAGCAGTACTTTACTAGCCTCAGATCAGGGAGCAAATATGATGGTCCCAAAAGTCTTCCTACAACGATCGAGCAAAGTGCTTTACTAGTCTCAAATCAGGAAGCAAATGTGATGGTCCCAAAAGTCTCCCTACAACGATCGAGAGCAGTGCTTTACTAGCCTCAGATCAGGGATCAAATATGATGGTCCCAAACGTCTTCCTACAACGATCGAGAGCAAGTACTTTTACTAGCCTCAGATCAGGGAGCAAATATGATACCTACGCACCCGGGCGCTCGGGATACCCGGGCCCACAAAACGGATGCAAATATAGATCAACCTGGTCTCGACTTGCGAGAGGTGGTCATTCACAAACGCAATAAGAAGAAGTAACCTTGATGTGTGAGGAGCCCTCTCCAAGACATCACTGCACCCAAGCCGCCATCAACTACTGCTGCCACAAGACAGTGGCTCCCCAAGGCAGTCTGTGTTTATGCGGATCATCACCCCATGCGGCTAAGTGGACTCGAGCCGTAGAAGCAAGGCTCCTGGAGATCCCATGCGGCCAAGTGAAACCAAGCCGCAGAAGGAATGCTCTCGAAGATCTTATACGGCCAATATGATCCGAGCCGCAGAAGGAAGTCTCTTGAAGACCTCATGCGGCAAAGACAATTTAAGCCGTAGAAGGAAGACACTTGAGACCTCATACGGCCAAGATGATCCAAGCCGCAGAAGGAAGGCTCTTGAGATTTCATACGGCCAAGCCGATCTAGGCCACAGAAGAAAGACTCTTGGTACTGCATGCGGCCAAGTTGATCCGGGCCGCAAAAGATTGATTTTACTCTATTGTGGGGGGACACATGGCAATTTGACCAAGTCTCAACCACCCAGATTTGCTATAACAAAGAAATCTCAACAACCCCCACCAGCTGGCAGCCCAAGATCGAGTCTTGGTGTATTGTTACAGACACGTGGCCACGTGGCCCTCTATGCGGCCCAAAATCTGCTTTATGCAGGAATCACTATAAATTGTAGGGTACTACACCCATGCTAGAGGCTGGCAACCTACGAAGGGCAATTTCTTCAAGAGCAAGGATCGTGTTAGATAGTCCAAGGAGTATGGCAGAGTTGCTACACTTTCTCGAGCCTTTATCGTCACCCCCAGAATCAAAACTAAATAATTGTACTTAGATTGTTTCCTAGGTTTTCTTTCTAGGCTTTCTTTTGTACAAGTTAGTTTGCAATCAAGTTCAATTCCTCTATAATTTTTGTTCTTGATATTTAATGGCAGAATTATTCCCTTAGATATGTGGATGCGTATCTTTTATTATCAAGCCTAACTTGTGCAAGTTGGAAATATACGATTTATTATGTGAAGGCTAAGATCCGAAACTACCCTATCTGAGCGAGTTTTCGAGCAATCCATTGTGAGGCTAAGTTCGAACGCCGTCGGCATTTCAATTCCTCTGATTGACTGAGCGGGATGGGGTACTACATTGAAGGATCGAGCACAACACGCGGAACATCTACGGACCATACTCCAGATCCTCCGAGATAATCAGTTGTTTGCGAAGAGGAGTAAGTACCAATTTTGGTTGAACACGTATCCATTCTTGGACACAACATTTTATCCGAAGGTATTGTAGTCGACCCGAAGAAAGTTGAAGCCATTGCTGATTGGAGACGGCCTGCGTCGGCTAGTGAGATTCAAAGTTTCCCTAGATTGGTGGGATATTACAGACGCTTCGTAAAATATTTTGTGAAGATTGTATCGCCATTGACTCGCTTCACTCAAAAGGTAGTCGTGTATGAGTGGTCGGACGACTATGAAGCTTCCTTTTAGGAGCTGAAGTAGCAGCTCATTTTGGCCCCTATACTCGCACTTTCAGATGGGGTAGAGGGTTTTTAAATATTCAATGATGGTTCAGGCCAGGGCTTGGGATGTGTGCTCATGCAGCGATACAAGGTGATCTCTTTTGCCTTCAGAAAGTTAAAGCCGCACAAGAAGAACTATCCTCCGTATGACTTGGAGTTAGCGGCGATTGTGTTTGCATTAAAATTATGGCGCCACAATCTTTATGGCATGGCATACACGATCTATACCGATGACAAGAGTTTCAAGTACCACTTCACTCAGAAGGA
>JANAVB010033489.1:0-17500 GCA_029216955.1 Iris pallida
ACATATTATTTTTTGCCAGGTTTGGCTTCTTGTCAGCATCTCTTCCTGGAGTGGAAGGGCCTCATCAAGCATCCTTCCCAACGACCTCTACTGAAGACGACGATATGGTCCAGGAAGTCGTCAAAGCTTTCTATTCTGTCATGAAAGTAAAGCTTCCTGGAGTCCTGAATCGGAACGCCGCCTTTGGCCCGGTGAAGGCTGTTGCTTAATGCTAAGTGGCGGCCCTTGAGAGCATTGTCGGCTATGAAGAGCGGGCTAATGCTCTAAGGAAGGTTCTGAATGATTTGGAGGGTCAGGTGGCCAGATTTTGGGATACCAAACAGTGGAGCCCGACGTCGTTGTTCCGTACAGAATACGAGGCTTTGGTTGCGGCTCTCGCGTAGGAGGAGGCTACTTTCCAAGCAAGGAAGGATGCCCTTGCTCAAGAAATCCGTGAGTTGGCTGACTAGTATGAGCAGTTCAATGCTGCGAGTGAGGCACGTGCTACTTCGAAGAAAAAGATGGCTGCACAGATTACTGAGAAATATAATCACATTGTGCAGATCCAAAGTGAGATTGCTCAACTGGAGGCTAGCTTGAGGACAGCGACGTCTGAGTAGGAAGACTACGTGGTTCAGGCTGCTGCGACCGCCACAACTTCAGATCAACTGAAAGCTCAGCTAGTAAAGTTGGAAGAGGAGCATCTGAAACTGATTCCTTTCAAGGATGAAGCTGCTCGGCAGGAAGAAGCACATCGTCGCGCCACTGTCAAATCTCAGGCTGAGATCAAGGCTCTGAGGGATAGCATCAATCGATTGTGTATCCCTTAAGTCTTTCATTTTGTAACTGTTTTTTTTAGCCGCCAAGACTTTTGTATCTTTTTTTTCTCCGTCTTTTGATAGACATTTAAAATAAAGAATCTTTTTGGCTTTCAAGAATGAACTTTTATGAAATATCAAAACTGAGGTAATGTGGACGTAGTAAGGATATTTCTGGTGGGTATTCCGTTGGAGAATTTGATGTGGACTTATTATCCGTTTTATATTAAGGGTTTTTGAATATAGATAAAAAGTTGAAAGAAGCTGCTAATAGAGGTAATATGGACGTAATAGCAGAGGATGTTCTATATCTGACCAGAGGTAACATGGACGTGGAACGATATATATCATTAGGTAGGAGTGGATAATTCAAAGGTAATATAGACGTGATTATCCTTGATGAATGCTTTGCTCAGAGGTTATATGGACATGGCAAAACGTTTCTTAATCATTCCATTAGAGATAATTATCGGAAAGCAATTCAGAGGTAATAGAGACGTGACTTGTTTTCGTCAAACCGAGTTTGGGCAGAGTCAAAAACGGAAATGATTACATTGGAGAAATCTTTTTAGAGGACCTATTATCCATGGCGTATTCAAGACTCTTGAAATATGGATAATAGTTAGATAATTTTTTTGAATTACATAAATATTGCTCTGTACATTTACATGACTGAACATATGTGAACATTGTTTACAGAAGGTTACACATAATATTTCTTCAGGAACTTGCCATTGATAGGCATCATGAGCAAGTCACCATCAGGCTTGGTTAGTCAGTACACACCGTTAGAATACACTGATTCTATAACGAAAGGACCTTCCCATTTAGGCTAGAATTTTCCTTTTGTCTTGTGCGTCATGACCACTGGTCTTCTCACTGCTAAGACTAGATCATCAACTTGGAAGATTCTTTCCTTCACCTTTTTATTGAAGGCTCTGGAAAGGCGTGCTTGGTAAAGCTCAATGCGCTGCTGAGCTAACAAGCATTTTTCATCCAGCGCTTCGAGCTCCTGTAGTCGCAGACGGTAGCTTTCTTCGATGGTCAACTCACTAGCTAAGGCTACTCGAAAAGAAGGAATCTGGATCTCTAGGAGAAGAACTGCTTCGCTCCCATAAACCAGAAAGAATGGCGTACTGCCTGTTGTAGTCTGGACCGTTGTACGATAGGCCTAGAGACATTCATCGAGCTTCTCATTCCAATCATGCTTGTTTGAAGACACGAAATTCTTTAGAAGTTTAATGATGATTTTATTGAAGGCTTCTACTAATCCATTAGCCGCAGGATTGTAGGTAGTAGAGGCTACATTCTGGATTCGAATCCTATCGCAGAACCGATAGAATACATGGCTTGTGAATTGTGGACCATTATCATGGATGATCCTGCGAGGTAGGCCGAAGCGATAGATAACGTGATGTTTGATAAAACTGATCACGTTTGACATCTTCACTTCGGTAAGCGGTATAGCTTCCGCACATTTGGAAAAGTAATCGGTTATAGCTAGGATGAACCGATGTCCTCTGGAAGATGGCGGGCTGATTGGGCCTATGACACCATACCCCAGGCTTTAAAGGGCTAAGATGCTGTCGTCGGGTGTAGAAACTCCAAAGGTTGGTGAATGAAGTCGGCATGGAACTGACAAGCCCTACACTTCTTTGCATATTCAACAATCTGCTATCATCGTGGGCCAATAATAACCCATTCGTCTGGGACATCTTGTAATTTGGGCCTGGTTGATGTGCACCAAAACTCCGTCGTGGGCCTCACGGAGTGCATGTTTGACTTCTGTGTCTGATAAACATCGTAATAGTAGCCCGTCGTAAGAGCGTCGGTACAGTATCTTGGTAGCTGTGTCATAGTAAAGTCCGAGGGATCGCTTTTGGATAGACACTACTTCTTTTGGGTCCTTAGGGAGGATTCAATAGATGGAGTAGTCTATGAAAGGAAATCTCCAGTCTTTAACGTTGAAGTTTGTTTCCGTTGTGTAACTGTGATGAATATACAAAGCATCTTTGTCACCCTCGAATTTCGTTATACGTATTTTGGTATACCTGTACGTATCTCGGACCCGTATTTCGACTTATCCTGGCTGGCTAGCCTTGGGTTAGTTAGCATTTCATGGTTCTTATGGTCTATTTTGGCTTTGGCATGCATCGGGTTCGGTTAGGTTCGGCTTGGTTTGGCTCGGTTTGGGTTATAGCAAACCCCTACCTACCACCATCATCATTTATTAACCCAACACCCTTCTCTCTCCTCATTCATTTTCTCATTAACTCCTCATCTTCTTCCTTATTTCCTTCTCCACCGAGCACCCACAGTAGGCAAGTGCACCTTGCTTCCACTTGAGGACCCATTTTTATGGTTCTATTAGCTTCTTCTCGTGGCCTCAGAATAGTTTAGAACTTGGCATTTTTCACTTGGATGCATGGATTTTTGTAGATCTAGGTTTCAGCACTTTTTTGAATCCTCATGGTTTTGATCTACTAAACTTTCTTGTTTTCGGAGATTGAGAGTTCCATGTAGTAGGAATCTCGATTTTATGCAAGTTTGGCTTTTAAGTGGTCGGATTTCATCAAGTTTTGGCCGAGTGTGGTTGGTTTCTTGAGTTCTTGAGTCCCATGGCTACATGTCTCGGCCTTGGGAGATATCGAAGCCTTTACGCAATGCCCGCATAGGGTTTTTCCTTTATGCACACGTGTTTACGTTCCCGCGTAGTGTTTCCCTTTACGCACACGTGTTTACGTGCCGGCATAATCTGTTCTACGCTGAGTTGATTCGAACTCTACGCAGGGGCTACTCTCGCTCGCGTGGAGTGCTCGCTCATGTAGAGTCTCGCTCGCATAAAGTCTTGCTCGCGTGGAGTGCTCGCTCACGTAGAGTCTCGCTTGCGTAGACTCTTCCGCTCGTGTAGAGTCTCGCTCGCGTAGACTCTCTCGCTTGCGTAGAGCCTCGCTCGTATGCAGCCTTGCTCGCGTAGAGCTGTCTTTCCTTGGTCTTGTCCGCGTAAAGCTACTTTACGCTCGGGGCCCCTGGGCCTAGCGTAGTTTTGCTAGCGTAGAGACTTGAGCCCCTTGGCGTACACCGTTTGCCCTTTTATATGTTCTTACATCTTTTGTCATGAACTTGATAATCACGAATTGGTACACGGCATGGTATAACAAGTAATTCGATATGATATGTCAAGATATGACAAGTAAGCCTGATGGAAACTATTGAATGTTGTCGCGACGGCTAGCATGACATGAAAAGAATGAATGGCCTGGACACCGTGGACGATTGTGTTTGTACAAATGAACCAGTACTGTCTTGCATCATGTCTAGGGCATAGACCCCTGAGTGCCACGGTTAGGGGTACCTACTGAAACTGACTAAGGCTAAATAACTAGAATAATCCAGTAGTCTTGAAAAGATTTCCCAGCTACAGGAAATCCCGTTATCTGGGTGCCCTATTATGGGATTTGTAGTCCGCCGTCGAGTAGGGCACATTTCCAATACACTGTCATGTGTTGCACCCTTCAAGCTACTTAAGGGTACATGCGTTTCTTGGACGATGTACCCACATGAACTCAACCCCTAATTTCATTCGGATAACCTGGATTGTCTACAGGGCTTGTGGCTATTGGAACATCTCATTGCATCTTGCTAGTAGCTAGACATGTGATAACCCTAGTTAGATAAAGTATCAAGTCGTACTTATTGCCTGGCCGTGAATGTTGAATGGAGTCTAACCAGTCCAAGCCTTGTCTTGTTCTAGTACCTGGCTACTTCGGAACATGATTGCTTATGCTTACCTTATCAATAACGAATCGGAATAATTTCCCTCCCTCTTGACATTTATTGCTTTATTTAGATTTCATGTCTAATTATTATCTTTCTTACTTTATATTCTGATATGCTAGTTTTAGTTCTTAAATGAAGCCTCCTTTGTGGCACTTGCTCTTTCTAGGATCGAACCCAGCTGGTTTTGCATGGCCAAATACCGGAGCAACTCCAGAGGATCTTCCTACCTTCCAGCCAGATGGTGACCACCAGGCGTAACCCTGGCAACGAGTGGGTTTTATTTTTGCTCTCCCACTCTATTGTAAAAGTATTCTTTTGAGGCGTTTAGCCGACGAGCCTGTGTTAGCTCGATTGCACTTTACTTACTGTCTGCCTACGGGTTGTAGTATGATTAACAAATCCTAGGGTTGATCATGTATGACTGAAACTCTTGCTAGTCTTCACATTTTGTATGATTAGCTTCATGATCATCCAAATATGTAATGTATGGGACAGCTTACTATTGTATATTTGGTGCTCTGACATCTTGTAACTGCTATTACGTGCTTGAGATTGAGACAATAGGTTTGTTCATGACCATAAGAGATTGATGGCTTGCAGTTAAACCCTCGTGTATCTAGACAGTCATGACCGTATAACGAACTGGGTTGCACTTTAATATACGTAGCTGGCTGTACTCGCCCCCGCTCTCCAGTATTCTAGTTCTGGGGCATGACACGGTTTAAGTGGTGGCCCATGCAGGTCTTGTGAATCAAGATATGTGAGGGTTTACCAAATAGATGTCTCAATCAGCACTCGCCCTTGATCTCTACTCGTATCCTCTAAATTCCTGAAATCTTGACCTGATCACTTGCTTATATCTTTGATCTGTCCTGGCCCTTCCTTATTATTCCCTGTGTCATCTTCTCCAGCGACATTGCTCCTGGTCCTGCCAATCAGCCGAAAGGAGCTAAACGAGTACCCCCACAACAAGAAGATCAAGCTCAACACTCAGGAGTAGCTTCCCGAGTCATGCTGCCCGGAGGTCCAGAACCCCCAGTACAGCCAGGTCAGCCTGCAAGGTAGGATAATAAAGTCTTGGTTGGACTCATCAGGGAGTTGCTTGCATCACAGGATCATCGGGGTAATGCATTGCAGCAGACAGTACAAGATGCTATGAGCAGAGGTAACAGTGCGGCCAACAGCTTCAAACGCTTGAACCCTCCCTTCTTCGATGGCAGCGAAGATGCTATTACCGTAGACGCTTGGCTGTAGGACACTGAGGTTATTCTAGAAGCAGCCAGGACCCCAGAAGACGAGAAGGTGGCCGTGGTGCGCCTGCAGTTATTGGATCTAGCCCGTAACTGGTGGACGGCGCAGGCTATTGGATTAGTGGCACCTATTGTCTGGACAGTTTCCGTAAGTGATTCCGGACCAAGTACTTTGACATTGTAGCTCGGTATGATCTACAGACGAGGTTCACTAATTTGAAGCAGATGGACAGGACGGTCGATGGATATGCGACCGAGTTTTCCAGGCTTAGTCGGTTTGCTCCCACCTTGGTGGCGACCGAGTTCGACAGAGCTCAGCGGTTCCAGCAGAGACTCCACCTAGAGATTTTACTGGCGGTGGAGCAGTTTGAGCATCAGACTTTCAATGCAGTATTGAGAGCAGCTAGGAGGCATGAGTATACCTCCCAGAGGATTGTAGACCGGACCGAAAGTCGAAAGCGGTCCCATGGCCAGATGAACCAGTCTTCAGCACCAGCCCCGACAGCTAGGGCTTTGACCATTAGAGCTCCGAGGCAGGCAGCTTCCGTTACGTCGAGTCAGCACTCGACTTCGGCATATCCCCAGCAGCAACAGTAGAAACAGTCTTTCGCAATAGGTTGCACTCATTGTGGGATGCCAGGGCATGTGGTGTCAGAATGTCGCAGAGCACAGGGTTTGTGCTTGGTTTATGGGGCATCGGACTACAGGATTGGGAACTGCCCGAATAGGGGGAGTTCATCTTCTTCAACCTTTTCTAGTCCCTCGGTTAGGGGGCCAGCCCCAGTACCGATCCAGCTGCAACAACAGTACCCGTTTTCGAGGCCCTTGCCGCCTTAGGCCCAAGCATTTCAGCAGTAGAACCCCCAGCAGTATGACAAGTCCAAGCCCAGATCCAGAACCGCTATAGAGGTTTCCAGCAGAGGGGACCAGCACCCAGAGGGCAAGGTCAAGTGATGGCTTTGACCGTGGAGGAGGAGTTAGCATCAGGTGAGGTGGTGGCCGGTACTATTCTCGTCAACTCCTTCCCAGCATCAGCGTTATTTGATTCTGGTGCATCGCATTCATTTATGTCTGCACGATTTGCGACACGGATAGGACTGGAGCTCGGGTCATTATCAGTAAGGCTCAATATACTTACTGGTAAAGGACTTGTGGGAGTAGATAGAGTATTTTCATCGTGTCGGATCGTATTTAGCGGTAGAGAGTTTTCCCTAGGTTGATAGAATTCCCGATGGCCGATTATGACGTAGTCTTGGGGATAGATTGGTTGAGGGACCAGTATGCTAGAATAGATTGCCATACCGGCAAGATTATATTTAGTATTCCTAGTGAGCCAGAGTTTTCGTTTTTTTGAGGCGGAGTAGAACCTTCACCTCTAGTATTTCGGATGGCAGTTGCAGCGGCAGTTCGATTTCCCAAAGTTATAGAAGAGTTTTTCGATGTTTTCCCCGAGGGGCTTTCAAGTATGCCACCAGAGAGAGAGAGAGAGATCAAGTTCACCATAGACTTGATCCCCGGAACAGCACCAGTGTTAGAGAGAGTACCGGATGGCACCGTCAGAATTGGATATCTTGTATAAGATGATTGAAGAACTTAAGACCAAAGGATTCATCCATGCTAGTGGATTGCCTTGGGGAGCCCCGATGCTTCTTGTGAAAAAAAGGATGATACGTCCAGATTATGTGTTGACTATCGTACCTTGAACTCAGTGACAATCAAGAACATATATCCTCTTCCGAGGATAGATGACTTGTTTGATCAACTCAAAAGGGCGTCCGTATTTTTGAAGATTGACTTGCGGTCAGGATACCACCAGATCAGAGTCAGAGAGCAGGACATCCCGAAGATGGCATTTAGATCCAAGTATGGGCATTGGGAGTTCCTTGTTCTGCCCTTTGGAGCAACCAACGCGTCGACTGTATTCATGGACCTCATGAATCGTATCTTTATATCTTATTTCGATCAGTTGGTGATTGTGTTCATAGATGACATCCTGGTCTACAATAAGAGTGAAACGGAGCATGAGCAGCATCTCAGAGTTGTTCTCCAGATTCTCCGAGAACACCAATTGTACGCGAAGTTCAGTAAATGTGAGTTCTGGCTCGATCGCATTTCATACTTGGGTCATATCAACACTAGAGGTGGAGTAGAAGTGGATTCCAAGAAGATCGTGGCTATTGAGACGTGGCCGGTACCCAGCAAAGTTGCAGAAGTTCATAGTTTTCTTGGCTTGGCCGGCTACTACCGGAAATTTGTTTCTGACTTTGTACGAATTTTAGCACCTATGACCCAGTTGACCCGCAAGGATGTGCAATTTTCTTGGACAGCAAAATATCAGGATTCTTTTGAGAAGTTGAATCGAGGCTTGATGACGGCACCCATTCTCACGCTTCCAGATGGGACCGGGGGATTCTCAGTGTATTGTGATGCTTCAGGCAGAGGTTTAGGATGTGTTTTGATGCAGCATGGGAAGGTAATAGCTTATGCGTCACATCAATTTCATGATCATGAGAGGAATTACCCGACCAAAGACTTGGAGCTGGCAGTAATAGTTTTTGCATTGAAGCTTTGGAGACACTACTTGTATGGAGATAGGGTAGAGATTTTTATCGACTGTTTGCCACAAAAATCAACAACAGGTATTGTAGAACACTTGAATTGATTGCAAACTCGCTTGTATAAAGAAAAGGGCCTATAAAGAAAGCCTAGGAAACAATCTAAGTACAATTGTTTAGTTTTGATTCTGGGGGTGACGTAGAGGCTCGAAAAAGTGCTATCAACTCTGCCTTACTCCGTGGACTATCTGACGTAGTCCTCTAGCTCATGAAGATATTACTTTTTCTTGAAGGTTGCCCGCCATTGCAGGGGTATGGCACCCTGCTGTTTATAATGGGATAGATTTTGAGCCGCATGGACGGCTTACGGCCACGTGGCTGATTGGCACGCAAAGATCCATTCTCGGGCTACCATCTGTCGATTTGTTAGGATTTTGTTGCAGCAAATCTGGATAGTTAAGGAATTGGTCAGATTGCCACGTGTCCCACTGCGTATGGTGTTCTCAGTCTTTGATCAAGTGGGGTCGCATGAAACTCAAGCATGCGGCCTGAATCATTACTCTCGGCTGCTGGAAATTTCGGGGCCGCATAATCTGGGCCGTATAAGTGTCATGCGGCCTAGATGACACTCTTCTGGCCGCATGGAGGCGTACGAACTCTGCTTTTGGGTGACATCCCACGTCTCATCTTTCTTGTCAAAGTGTCAGAACCGTAATGTTTTGCCATGACTTGTCAGCTTTATCAGTCGATCTGCTCCTCTTTGGTCCTATATTTTCCTTCTACAGCTGTTTGTTGATGGGCCGCATATATCTTTGAACAGTTATGCGGCTTTCCTTCATGCGGACCTGTTTGGTCTAATGTACCTATGTGGCAATTTGTAATCCGTATGAACTCCATATTTGTTATGTTCTATACCGATCAAAAGAGCCTGAAGTATGCGTTTACTCAGAAGGATCTTAACATGCGTCAGAGGAGATGGCTAGAGCTACTTGTGAATTATGACATCAACCTGCAGTATCATCCTGAAAAGGCCAACGTTGTTACAGATGTATTGAGCAGAAGAGCCAAAGTTTATTTTCTAACAGCACAATCAGAGTTGTTAGCAGATCTTCAGAAGATGGGTATAGAAGTTGTCCTTCCTACCAATGTGGCATTGATGACCAGTATGCAAGTTCAGTCCAGTATAGTTGAGAGGATCAAGTTAGCTCAGTCAACAGATTCTAAGCTTCAGCGGCTTAGGGCAGAATGTGTAGCAGGACGAAGATCAGAGTTATGTATCCATGAGGATGGCACACTTCGACATGGGAGGTATCTTTGTGTACCTAGTGGTGATGTCAGACAGGAGATCATGGCAGAAGCTCACAGTTTTCAGTATTCGATTCATCCGGACGGTACAAAGATGTATCATGATATACGACAGCATTTTTGGTGGAATGGCATAAAGAGGGAGATAGCACGGTTTGTCTCTAGATATTTAGTTTGCCAACAAGTTAAGGCTGAACATCAGAGACCGGCTGGACTTCTTCAACCCTTACCAATCCCAGAATGGAAATGGGAGCACATCACCATGGATTTTGTAACTGAATTACCTAGATCCCCAGCTGGGAGAGATGCCATCTGGATTATAGTCGACAGACTCACCAAGGTAGCTCATTTTCTTTCTTTCAGGGTTGGTCAGTCGACGGATCAGCTTACAGAGATGTACCTCAGGTAGATAGTCAGGTTGCATGGAGTACCAGTCAGTATTGTATCCGACAAAGATTCAAGATTCACATTGCACTTTTGGCGGAGTCTTCAGAAAAGTTTGGGGACTCGTCTCAAGTTCATTTCAGCTTATCATCCGCAGACAGATGGTCAGTCAGAATGCATGATCCAGACTCTTGAAGATATGTTGCGGTCAAGCACACTCGACTTCGATGGTTCATGGGAAGATCACCTGCATCTCGTAGAGTTCTCCTATAACAACAGTTTCCAGGCCAGCATCCAGATGGCACCCTTTAAAGCCTTGTACGGCAGGAAGTACAGATCTCCTTTAGCTTGGGATGATATAGACGAGAGGCAGATGCTTGGACCAAAAATAGTGATGCTGACTATTGAGGTGGTCAGACAAGTCAGAGATTATCTTCGAGTTGCACAAGATCGCCAGCATCATTAGGCCAATTCTCATCGGCGTCCCCTTGAATTTTCTGTCGACGACCATGTATTCCTTAGGATCTGGCCTACCCGTGGCGTCATTCGTTTTGGCGTACGGGGAAAGCTTAGTCCTAAGTATATATGACCATTCGATATTCTAGAGTGAGTAGGTGATGTTTCCTATCGTCTCGCTCTTCTGCCGTCGTTACGTGAGGTGCATGATGTCTTACATGTATCCCAATTACGACGGTATATCCCGGGTCCGAGTCATGTCCTTGATCATTCGGAATTGGTTGTTGGTGCCAACCTTTCGTATGAGAAGAGACCCGTATCCATATTAGACCGAAGAGAGAAGATACTCAAGAACAAGACCATCAAGTTAGTCTGTATTGCTTGGGGTCATCACTCTTTGGGTGAGTCAATGTGGGAGCGTGAGGATGATATCCGATCGCGATATCTCGACCTGCTTGACTCGTAAGGTATAATATCTTCTTATGCCTTCAACTTTATTGCTTGCATGAATGATTGCTTGATTGATTGCCTAGTTATAACTTGTTTGTGATTAATATAACTTGCTCGACATCTCTAGCCTCTTGATTAAATTTCGAGGACGGAATTCTTTTAAGGTGGGTAGAGTTGTCACCCTCGAATTTTGTTATATATATTTTGGTATACGTGTACGTATCTCAGACCCGTATTTTGACTTGTCCTGGCTGGCTAGCCTTGGGTTAGTTAGTATTTTATGGTTCGATGGTCTATTTTGGCTTTGGCATGCATCGGGTTCGGTAGGGTTCGGCTTGGTTTGGCTCGGTTTGGGTTAGTATGCAAACCCCTACCTACCACCATCCATCATTTATTAACCCAACAACCCTTCTCTCTCCTCATTCATTTTCTCATTAACTCCTCATCTTCTTCCTTATTTTCTTCTCCACCGAGCACCCACAGTAGGCAAGTGCACCTTGCTTCCACTTGAGGACCCATTTTTATGGTTCCATTAGCTTCTTCTAGTGGCCTCAGAATAGTTTAGAACTTGGCATTTTTTACTTGGATGCATGGATTTTCGTAGATCTAGATTTTGCATTTTTTTGAATCCTCATGGTTTTGATCTACTAAACTTGGTTGTTTCCGGAGATTTAGAGTTCCATGTAGTAGGAATCTCGATTTTACGCAAGTTTGGCTTTTGAGTGGTTGGATTTTATCAAGTTTTGGCCGAGATGTGGTTTCTTCAGTTCTTGAGTCCCACGGCTGCATGTCTCGGCCTTGGAAAGATGTCGAAGCCTTTACGCACACATGTTTACGTGCCCGCGTAGGGTTTTTCCTTTATGCACACGTGTTTACGTGCCCGTGTAGTATTTTTCCTTTACGCACACGTGTTTACGTGCCGGCGTAATATGTTCTACGCTGAGTTGATTCGAACTCTACGCAGGGGCTACGCTCGCTCGCGTGGAGTGCTCGCTCGCATAGAGTCTCGCTCGCGTAGAGTCTCGCTCGCGTGCAGTGCTCGCTCGCGTAGAGTCTCGATCACGTAGACTCTTCCGCTTGCGTAGAGTCTCGCTCGCGTAGACTCTCACGCTCGTGTAGAGCCTCGCTCGCATGCAGCCTTGCTCGCGTAGAGCTGTATTTCCTTGGTCTTGCCCGCATAAAGCTATTTTACGCTCGGGGCCCCTTGGCCTAGCGTAGTTTCGCTAGCGCAGAGACTTGAGCCCCTTGGCGTATCGCATTTTCCCTTTTATATGTTTTTGTACCTTTTGGCATGAACTTGGTTATCATGAATTGGTACACGTCATGGTATAACAAGTAATTTGACGTGACATGACATGGCATGATATGACAAGTAAGCCTGATGGGAACTATTGAATGCTGTTGCGACGGCTAGCATGACATGACAAGAATAAATGGACTGGACACCATGGACGATTGTGCTTGTACAAATGAACCAGTACTGTCAAGCATCATGTCTAGGGCATGGACCCCTGAGTACCACGGTCAGGGGTACCTACTGAAACTGACTAAGGCTAAATAACTAGAATAATCCAATAGTCATGAAGAGATTTTCCAACTACAGGCAATCCCGTTATCTGGACGCCGCATCATGGGATTTGTAGCCTGCCTTCGAGTAGGGCACATTTCCAGCACACTGTCATGTGTTGCACCCTCCAAGCTACTTAAGGGTACATGCGTTTCTTGGACGATGTACCCACATGAACTCAACCCCTAATTTTGTTCGGATAACTTGGATGGTCTGCAGGGCTTGTGGCTGTTGGAACATCTCATTGCATCTTGCTAGTAGCTAGGCATGTGATAACCCTAGTAAGATAAAGTATCAAGTCGTACTTATTGCCTGGCCTGAATGTTGAATGGAGTCTAACCAGTCCAAGCCTTGTCTTGTTCTAGTACCTGGCTACTTCGGAATATGATTGCTTATGCTTACCTTATCAATAACTGATCGAAATAATTTCCCCCCTTCTTGACATTTATTGCCTATTTAGATTTCATGTCTTATTATTATCTTTCTTACTTTATTTTCTGATATGCTGGTTTTAGTTCTTAAGTGAAACCTCCTTTGTGGCACTTGCCCGTTCTGAGATCTGATCCAGCTGGTTTTGCATGGCCAGATACCGGAGCAGCTCCAGAGGATCTCCCTACCTTCCAGCCATATGGTGACCACCAGGTGTAATCCTGGCAACGAGTGGGTTTTAATTTTGCTCTTCCACTCTATTGTAAAAGTATTCTTTTGAGGCGTTTAGCCGACGAGCATGTGTTAGCTCGATTGCACTTTACTTACTGTCTGCCTACGGGCTGTAGCATGATTAACAAATCTTAGGGTTGATCATGTATGACTGAAACTCTTGCTAGTCTTCACAGTTTGTATGACTTGCTTCATGGTCATCCAAATATGTAATGTATGGGACACCTTACTATTGTATATTTGGTGCTCTGACATCTTATAACTGCTATTACTTGCTTGAGATTAAGACAATAGGCTTGTTCTTGACCATAACAGACTGATGGCTTGTAGTTAAACCCTCATATATCTAGACAGCCGTAACCGTATAGCGAAGTGGGTTGCACTTCAATATACGTAGCTGGCTGTGCCCGTCCCCGCTCTCCAGTATTCTGGTTCTGGAGCGTGACAATCTTTCACACAGAATAGTTCTCGACCAGACACTATAATCGACTGTTGAGTATTGGTAGAAACGGTCAGGGAAGCGGCGAGACCGGCTAAAGTGTCTGCTTCTATATTTTGTAGTCAAGGCACGTGCTCGATGAAGAATCCAGCAAAAGTAGACACCAACTCGATTGTCGCTTTGTGATAGAGGATGAGATCTTCGTGACGAACTTCACAATCCCCTCGGGCCTGACTAACTATTAGCTTAGAATCGCTGTAAGCTTCTAGATAGTCAACTTCCAGTTGTTTTGCCAATTGCAGGCCGATTAATAGGGCATTATATTCGGCCACGTTGTTGGTGCATGGTTCCACGAGAGAATATGCACAATGTATAACCAGATGGTCGGGTGACACAAGTACGACGCCTACTCCGGCCATGATATTTTCTTTAGGTCCTGTTCTTGATGCACCGTCAAAGAACATTCGCCAAATGAGGATTTCTTCAGTTGCGGTGTTTGACTCCACTACTTCATCGGGGATTTCGTCATAGTGTAGAAGATTCTGGCACTGGATGAGCTGCTAGGAAATCAGCTAATGCTTGGCCTTTTACTGCCTTCTGAGGAACGAACAACATATCATATGGAGTAAACAACATTGCCCATGTAGCTAAACGGGAATTGAGAGAACCCGGTTTAGTTATGAGTATTCTGAGAGGATTAACTTTAGATTTGATGTGGATAGTCTGCCCAGACACATAGTGGCATGTCTTCTAGATAGCAAATACCAGTACAAGGCATTCCTTTTCCACAGGTGTGTATCTGTGCTCGGTACCCACCATTGTGCGACTGAGGTAGTAGATTGGCTGTTCATGGCCGCCTTCATTCTTCTGAGCTAATAGGGCGCCAAGGGAATCGTCTATAGTGCGTACATATAGTAAGAAGGGCTTCCCCATTATTGGAGCTACCAAAACTGGGGGGCTTGTGAGATACTTCTTGATGTCGTCAAATGCGCGTTGACATTGTTCAGTCCAGACAAAAAATACGCCTTTCCTCATGAGCTGAGTAAATGGTTGACACCTTCCAGAAAGGTTCGAAATAAATTGTCTAATGTAGGCTAGCCTTCCTTGAAGTCCACGTAGCTCTTTGAGGTTTCTTGGGGGATGCATATCGAGGATAGCTTTCACTTTCTCCTGGTCAAGATGTATACCCTTTGAAGTGATGACGAAACCAAGGAACTTGCCGCTGGAGACTCCCAGAAAAGACTTGGTTGGATTCACCTTGAGTTGGTGTGCACGCATTAGTTCGAACACCATTCTCAAGTCTTGGAGGTGGTTGCCCTTGAGACGACTTTTAACTGCGATATCGTCTACGTAGCATTCTACTATTTTGTGTAAATGATCGCAAAAAATTATGTTCATAGCTCGCTAGTATGTCGGCCCTGCATTCTTCAATCCGAAGGGTATCACCGTAAAGCAGTATACCCCCAATGGTGTTTGAAAAGATGTGTGCTTCTCATCGTCGGGGAACATCTTGATCTGGTTTTAGCCTGAGAACCCATCCATGAATGACATCCGCTCGAAGCCGCAAGTATTGTCGACCATTATATCGATGATCGGTAGAGGGAACTCATCTTTCGTGCATGTAGATTTCAAATCATGGTAATCGATACAGACTCGAACTTTACCATTCTTTTTTATGACTAGCACGATGTTAGCGACCCAGTCAGGGTGTTGTTCTTCGTGAATGAATCCACTGGCAATAAGCTTCTTGACTTCATTTTTGATGACCTCCATGATATCTGGTCGGAATCGTCGTTGTTGCTGCTTCACTGGCTTAGCTTTAGACAAAATATTTAAGCGGTAAATAGCGACTTTAGGGTCCAAGCCTGGCATGTCCTCATAGCTCCATGCAAATACGTCAATGTATTCTCTTATAAGCTGTATAAGAGATTGTCGTTCATCGCCAGATAGACTTTTGCTGATGAAAATTGGTTTCAGAGATGATTCATCTCCTAAATTGACTTGGACGACTTCGTCTTCAGTAGGTGGTTCACGTTGTTCGAAACGTAACTCCCACCTAGTATCCATCTTTTGAGCCCATTGTTCAAGCTCGATCGATTGGACATCATCTGCAATTTGGTCAACTGACACCATGTTGACGGACAAAGTTGCTTTGAACATGTCTCCAATGCTGGAGTCTGAATCCCAGAGGTAGGAATCAGAAGAATGAGAACAACGATCTACTTTGATGTCTGATCTTTCAGGAGTTGTTGGAGGAGTGACATAATCCAAACCAATACCGTTTTGTTGATAATAGTTCTTGGGTTTGCCGGGAGGTGCAAAGTGAAGTATTGGCAACCGTCGTCCCTGACCGTAGTTTAGCCCCTGGTCAATTTTAATATCATATCCCATGTTCTGGATGATATTCTTGGCCTACCAACTATATCGAAAAAGTTGCATTTTTCCAGAGTCATAGTCAGCTTCGGTGTTGTGATTAGGCGAAGTAGAGTCCAGAACGAACTTTCTTTCACTAATTATTAGATCGAAGATGATTAGTTCTTCACCCTTCTTTCTAGCTAGAACGATGAAGTAGTGGATATCTTCTGGCCAGACTTTTTCTCGCAGATGAGGCATCATGACCGGCATGCAGAGGTGTGGTCATATGCCGTTCTCTAGAGCGTATATCGTATTTACATACTGGTTTACAGATTAGTAGACATCGGAGTAATTAAAAGATAAACCTTTACTTAAAAAATACGCAAGTTCTTCTTCAGGGATAACATCATCCACTGAAGGTACATTATTATGAGTATTGATATACTCATTGAGAGGATCATTATCTGGAAGAGGAGCTACAGTCTTGGCTAAGTTCACCATATAGGATAACTCTTCAGGATTGGGAGGACGGACTTCAGCAGGTTCCACCCGAGGTGTCTTGCGGAGAGTGATGGTCAATGGTTTGACCTTATCAGGGTTCTTCTTTTTTACCCAGATTGTGAGAGGCTTAGGAGTACTTTTTGGGGTAGTACGTCCTTTGACTCGGATAATCAGGGAAACATCACTGGAGGATGAACTCACTTCAGCTTTATCGTCATCTTTGTTGCCATCATCCTTGGAGGGCTGAGATTGGTAAAGTACCGAATCTCCATAGTAGGCTTCAATGCCCTTAAAAGGATCGACATCGGCAAACTCCGTCTTCACGATGCCATCGCTGTTGACATACTTGAAGCACTGGTGAAGAGTGGAAGGAACGATCATGTTCTCATGTATCCACGGACGTCCCAACAAGACGTTGTAGGATACATTGGCGTCGATTACTGTCACGACCCGCACCTGCTTTTTTGTATACGAGACGTGTCCAAGCCAGCCTACGTCGCAGAGTCGACGGTAGAACGCTGTCACGGCCAAGATGCTCAAAATCACAAAATAATATTTATTGCTCATTCATATTTCTAAAATTTATTACAATATTTACAACATTTATATTAAAAAATACAAAGTTCTCATAATTAATGAAAATGAAGCAATAGCTATCTATTTATAGGTTTCTGTCTGCAAGTACACCCGTATCTCCCAAAGCTAAGTGAAGCCACAACTAACCTGGAAAATGTTGGTTTCCAGTCAGGAATGGAACAAGTACACAAACCAACGGCAATGCGAAAACACAATAGAATTAACAAGACATGGAAATAACATATGAGAGATGAAAACTAGAAAGTACTGATGACATGGCAAGTAGTGAAGAAGACAAGGAAAAAACAAATAAAATACAACTACCTATGTGATTTGAAATATCATTTTCGACATGTGAACGGCTGAGGGTAAATACGGTACCCTGCACGTGTCGTGTGCAGCTGCTATCAGTCAAGATTAGACAT